>WWET01008113.1:0-10019 GCA_011038615.1 Limnodynastes dumerilii | reverse complement strand
ACATAGCGTATTTCAGACGTATTTTAGACTCACGTAAAATTGGCATGCCCACACGTAAGTATTTACGTGACACATACGTGAATGGCCCATACATTCACAATTACGCTACTTTACTGAGCGTATTTTATATGGTGCGCATGCGCAGTACTTACCAAAAGGCGATTTTACGTCTCCGCCATGCGTAAATTCTCTCACAAGCGTTGTTCTGGATCTGGCCCATTATGGTTAATTTAGTCAGCAGCCAATTAAACTACCTATGCTTTTGCTCCATCTAATACAATACCTACTGACCTCAATACAATAAAAAGAGATTTATAGTGACCACAATCCAATACAGAGAACATCCTATTGACCAAAACACAACAGAGACTTATTTTTTATATTTTTATTTAAATTAAAGGTATGTGTTTCTTGTGTGCCCATCCAGTCTTTATGCCCCCTTCAGGTCCATCCATTGATTGTGCCCCCTTCTTGTGTCCATCCATTGTTTCGGCCCCTCTTTGTGTTC
The DNA here is from genome assembly GCA_011038615.1 of Limnodynastes dumerilii. NCBI lineage: Eukaryota > Metazoa > Chordata > Amphibia > Anura > Limnodynastidae > Limnodynastes > Limnodynastes dumerilii. The sequence goes on along the minus strand of WWET01008113.1, from coordinate 9,511 downwards.
ATCCATTGTTTCTGCCCCCTTTTTGTATCCATCCATTCTTTCTGTCACCTCTTTGTACCCATTCATTGTTTATGTCCCCTCTTTGTATTCATCCATTGTTTCTACCACCTCTTTGTGTGCCCATTCAGTGTTTCTGCCCCTTCTTGTAGCTATCCATTGTTTCTGCCCCCTATTTCTGTGCCGCTATCCATTCTTTGTGACCCTTTGGCAATTCATTAAAATATTTCTTTATACAAAAGTCTTACCTGTGTCATCCTTCTTCATCGTGTTCTCTTCTCCGTGGTGCGCCCTCTCAGCAGTAAACACGCTGACTTGACAGTCACGTCAGTGTCATGCTAATTTATGGCAAACCACACAGGACTGCTATGTCGGCAGTCACTGGGTAAGAAGGGGTGGAGGCAAACACTTTGACAGCGGATCCTTAGCTTCCCGGTGGGACACAGTTGCAGAGACATTGAAGGTATTTTCATTCCCACCGCCACTGAAACACAGCAGAAACACTAAAAATACAAGGGCTGGACTGAGCAGCACTTAAGGGCCCCTCAATGGATAAGACAGCACTGGGTATCAGCCATAACCTCGGCTTCAAATTCGCCCGCTGCCCATCACTCACTGTAGTAAATGTCTGGGCTGTCCAATTTTAGAAATGGACAGCCCAGAGTTTGTTCCCCCCCGACCAAATGCCGCCCTAGACGACTCGCCTATGTCGCCTATTGCTAGGGCTGGCACTGTGGTTACCATAGTAAATTAGTTGGTTACCATAGTAACGTGCAGTTGGAAACTCAGGAGCAGAGTACCTAATGGAATGGGTCATGTTGGAATGTCTGGAATTGGATATTGGTAGATTGCCACCACTAGGCAAATCTGTGAGCTGTGTCAGTTACCCTCTGCCAGTAACTTCAAATAAACAGTACTCCTCACTTGTCACATATCAATGCATGGAAACTCAGAGTGTGTATTAACCCCTAAAATAAATGAAAGCTGTTGATGGTCAGCAATTTTTTTTTCATTATATTTATTTTATGTGTTTACATTTATAATTGTATAGAATTACATATTCAAACATAGCCTACATTAAGAGCAATGAAAGAAACATTTATCAGTAACATTTGTGGGCACAGTGACAGAAATTGTTGTTACTACTGTTACTAGGCAACGCAGTCCAAACTTTCCAGCAGGCCTTAGATGGGGAGAGAGAAACATGTGATATGAAACCTAGCTGGAGAACGAGAGTTTCATGTCCCACTAACTGTCACCTCCTGCTACATAACCCCATTCCATTTCTCCTCTACAAGGGATGCCATGATCTGAGATGTTTGTGCCTCTATGTGCCCACTAAACTGCCCATGTGTGATGTGTGCGACCATGATACAACCACCACCAGTAAAATAACAAGGAAAGGGGGAGGGGAAGACCGCACAGACAGTTGGCCAATCACAATGAAAATAGGATACAAACATATTCCCAAATAATGATGGAAGGGTGCTACTACATAGATGGTCCAAAAGTGAATTAATGTAGAGAAGAAGAAAAGTCCACTTTTTTCCTTCTCCACATACAACCACCACCATATTTAAGATATCTTAAATAAGACATGGACGCCAGTCTTGGGAACTAAATCAATTTTATTAATTAAATAAATCATTAATTAATTATTTGTGATTATCTGTAAATTGATCCTAAACGGATCTAAAATATTTTAACAACATTTTTGATGGGGCCAAGAAAGCAGGTAACAATAAATAAGGTAAACATATCACATGATAACATGTCATAGCTGTCCTTCACCTGAAAAACCTTATAACAATAACCAACATCAAAACAAAGCGCACTCCTCTAGCCTTTGGCACAACACCTCATTTAAGTGCTACGCGAGACAAGCCATCCAGACGGGTCTACAACCTCGGGCACCTCCACCTCAAGTAGTCACGTCACAGATAGTTACTTCCTGTAACTACCAATCACACCACCAATTGGGCTAAACAAATCAAATATGCATATAACAAACCTGCTTTCCACTCACACCCATAAATCAACCAATTTTACAACTAATATAACGTAAATAAAGAGAGGGAGGGTGGGCATATCAGGGACAAAAAGAGGCAGCACCACCAGCCCACGCCAGCTTAAGAAGTCTCTGCAGACCACCCCCAGACCCATGGACCAATTGGAAGCACATAAGGTGAGTGGCACCATTAAGCCAACCCACACAGGGAGTTTAATTTGCATAAGTTAAATAAATTAACCCTCTGCTTCTCTGCACACTTGCTTTGTTGTCTTCATTTGCTGTTGTCAAGCAGACAACATCTATATCAGTCTGTATCAAGTTATTTTTGCTATGTTTATTGGTACACATGATCCTTCTTTTTTTTTTTTTTTTTTTTACCTCTATTGAAAGTTGTGTTTTTTTGTATGTTCAGGAGCCTGTTATACAAGGCTTTGTTTTTAAAAAAAGAGAGATCATTTAAAATGCCAAGTGTTCCTCTTTACAAAACCTTTTAGTAGACACAAGATCTAAAGTTTGGATGGGGGTGGTGTGGTTACTAGAGGTACTAATACATAAACACAAACACACCTTGTAAGTCATCTGAGATTGCTTAATCACTATGATGTCAGAGATTCCTGGACAATCAGAGGAAGCTGGAAAATTATTTATTTATTAACAGGTTTTTATATAGTGCCATCAGATTACGTAGCGCTTTACAATTTTAACAATCATATAACAGCACTGGGTGGTAACAGACAGACTGGGGGGGGCCCTGCCACAGGCTTACACTCTATAGGATATTAGGGATTGATACATAAGGGAAAGTGCTATATAATCACACAGCGGACCAGCCAGCTTGCATGGTAAAAGTGCTCAGTGCTCTGTGTAATCCAGTCACAGAAATGAGGGGAATTTTTGTATAGAAGCAAAGAGAACAAGTTTGGTTTAATCATGAAGTGATGGTCATATAATAAAGTTGTTATAAATAATAGTGTAGACAAATGTTATGTAGGCTGTGGAATTTGGTACGCTTGTCTGAAGAGGTGAGTTTGTAGGGAGCGCTTGAAGGTTTCGAGAGTAGAGGATAGTCTTAGTGGGTGAGGAAGGTTATTCCAGAGAGTGGGTGAAGCTCGGGAGAAGTCCTGTAACTGGGAGTCAGAGCATAGTGTGGAGAGCTGTATGTCCTGTGAGAATCTGAGAGCATGAGCTGGGATATATCAGAGATGCATAACATTGCTGCATTTTATACTGACCAGATTATGTACACATGCAATATTAGAATGTCATAGTGAATTTCCTACAGCACATGCTCAGAGCTGAAGAACACTTAGTCCTGTCTGATTCAGATCAAAACACAACTCAAGCGTTGGTGGCTTGCGTGTTGAGGGATGGAAGATGTGGAAGGACATTAAGTGTGTGCTCAACAAGTGCACCCTATCCAGAGCTAAATGTAGGATTGTTTACATCAAATCATTTGCGTTTGCCCCAGGTCATGTTTAAGTGCAGGGGGCTCACAATTCCACAATTTATTTCAACCCCTTGCATTAGGATGTGATCCTTTTAACACATTTCCAAGTGCCTGAAATTGCTACCGATGTATTGAGCATGTGATAAGTCATTTCTACATATAGTAAAAAAAAAAACCAACAACAGATTTTTAAAAAATGTTTTAAATTTCTAAAAAATTATAATTTTTTCTAATTTTTGTGCATTCACATTACATCGGAAGTGTTAGCACCATTAGAATACAGTGTAAAACAATAGGCCAGGGTTGCTGAGTTTCATAGCTCCATAGATGACTGCAAGGAGCTAGGTTTAATGACTTGATTTATGCAAATTGCCCCAGTAGCCTCAAATTGTCAACAAGTCCCTCCCTGCTCCTAGTAACTATAGAATACTAATGTTGACAGGCCTCAAGCCCTCTGTGGGTGATTTGCCGGCTCTCCCGGGATACAGGGGGAACTGGCCAAATTTCTGGAGTCTCCCGGATATTCCGAGAGAGTCGTCAACCCTGCAATAGTCTTGTGCAACGCATTTGGCCACAAATCTGAATATCACTAGGAGCTGTAATTGTTTGCAACCACATGTGGCCCACACTTCTTTCTGTGTTTATCTCTGGATCACTGTATATATTGGATATGTTGCATTGTTTCAGATGAGTCCATTGTAAACATACAGGTTACATGGCAGATGCAGTTTATATTGGTTAAATGAGTCAGTGTAAATCTCTGACATGATAGTCACTGGGAATTGCATAGCATGGCAGTATTATACAGCACACGCAACATGACAGACCTATCTATCCTATAACTACTATCCTATACCTATTTTGATCAATACATGTAATGTAACTTTGTAAATGTAATCTAATAAATGCAAAATGCTAAAAAAAACCTCTAATGAATAAGAGAATAGCAACCTTATAAAAAATATTACTTACATTGGTTACAGGGTGCTTTAGGGTTAAACACGCTGATAGCAATAGGCCAGTGGAAAGAGTGAGCTCAACAATGAGCGTTTCCTTGCCAGCTCAGCCCATAACATTCGAACTCTTCAGTGTTTGAAGAGCATGGCAGTCAAAAGCTGGGCCCCTGCCAGGCCTGCACACAGAGCTGCTCCACACATCCACATTTGGCCATACTAATCTAAGGGCTGCAGAAGGGAGATAGTCATGTTCTGTGAGAAACCGCCTGTCTGTTCACCTGATTCATTAACCCTCTCCATACTGCATGTGCAGATTACACAGCACTTGTTTACTGATGGATAGTCATCTATTAAAGGAAAGCTTTGCTAATTGGGCTTATTGTGCATTGATATTGGAGCTAAATGTTGCCAACAGTGAGGATTATGGACCGGATCCTCAACTAAGTAGGAAAGCCGATTTCCGTATACAGTGCGGCTGTGGTTTAGTACTGCGCATGCCTAGAACACATCGGAGCACTAGACATATTGATATTGGGCTGGATCCATACTTCAGTAAGTGCTTGAACTTAGTTACTCCTTGGCTAAACCATGGTGGTTGCAGGGGAGTCATATTTCATCTGTTGTAAACAGTATTAGAGTTGAGAGGAGAGAGTTTGCTTCCTAGTTAAAGTCTAAATAACAGTGTGTTAGTAAAGCTGGTCAGTATCTGTGTGCAGTAAGCAATTCAAAGATATATCCCTGCATGCAAATAATACAATTAATTTGGCTCCCCCTGCAATCAACATGGTTTAGCCCAGGAGTAACTAATTTCAAGCACTTATTTAAGTTTGGATCCAGTCCATTGTTTCCAGCAGTTCCATATGTGGTGTGTGACAGACACCCGTGTGTAACTTATTTAAATTGTATATAGTGAGTTGAGCCCTTGCGTACTATTGTCTTATCCGCATGTTTAAACTTACTATCATATATGGACTTGTAAGTGCTCTTAGTCCTACATGAGTTGGGAATTTCCCTGTCCACTCAGGCACGGAACTTAGGAGCAGGCAAATGCACAGAATCCCTCTGTATGTTCACAATCAGCTATTAGATCAGGTGATTGTAGCACAGTGATGCAGCCAGGTGATTGTAGCACAGTGATGCAGCCAGGTGATTGTAGCACAGTGATGTAGCCAGGTGATTGTAGCACAGTGATGCAGCCAGGTGATTGTAGCACAATGATTCAGCCAGGTGATTGTAGCACAGTGATGTAGCACAGTGATGCAGCCAGGTGATTGTAGCACAGTGATGCAGCCAGGTGATTGTAGCACAGTGATGCAGCCAGGTGATTGTAGATTGCAGTTTAATTATGAATTTCCAGCTTAATGCAGCGCTATCTACTGCCTGAGCTATTAGATCAAGATCTGGTCCAGTATTATTATCTTTTTTTACACGTCTGACCAAATATTATGATGTGAGCACATGTAAGTTACAATTCTTAAATCCAGTGATGTAGGTGTGTGGCTGCTCAGGGACCAGAGAAGAGGGAAGGGCTGCACAAGGCAGCGACACACGGATAATAAGGATGCGTTAAGGTAAGTTTCAATGTCTAATCAGGCTGGTAAGGGGGGATGAATTTGCTTAAGTCTGATTCCTAAAATAATTTTTGGGACCTGATATTAGCTTAGGAGCAGAGCAAAAAACAGGAACAACTTGTCTAATCCCTGTTTCAATGTAAAGAATTTTATGCACAGACAAATTCGGATTTTGGAGGGCGTGTGTACTAAATCAACTGTAAACCGAGTATCAATAATGTTCTTAAATATTTGAGTGTTATATGTAAATGTCTCCAGCATTTCTTTTTATTGATTTGCATCAATGGTGTATTACAACATGATTTTTCTGGTAGGAAATTTATTCTTTTTTCTTATTCTCATTTCCTAACCCAGACGCAGGCCCTTAATACAAGCACTACGTAACATGGCGGTGTTATACAAGAAACAGTGCATAAATAATAATGACTGGAAACACTTTACAACCTTTTCTGGTACAGCTTTGTTTAGAGAAAAAGCTGAATTTGTGGTAGTTTATTACCATCAAATAAATCACACATGGAGTTTTTGGATGCCTATATATTCCATGTACAGGACATTAAATGGGAGGGTATGAAAAAGATAGAGAGGTTTAGGGAGGAACTTCAGAGAGAACTGAAAACTGAGATTTTCTCAGTGAGAGCCTGAGAAGACACTGATTTTGTGGTTGGGAAATCTCTCCTTTCTTTTCCCTATTTTAAATAATTTGGTAAGAGCAGTGACATAACTACAGTGGGAGCAGGGGGTGTGGCTGCATTGGGGCCTAGAGGAAAGAGGGGCCAGTGGCAGTCACTCACCCTACATTTACAGAATATTAAGCAGTCAGAAGGAAACACTTTAAGATCTTCCAATGTGTTGGGTTGTGATAACAAATGGGTTTGCTTATCATTTTAATAGTAGGCATGACCTACTAGATGCACATACTTCCATACTGCTGGCAATTACCATGCGCTGGAGTGTATCACGCAACATTTTGCCTTTTTGGACTGGATCCATAGATAATAACGATAGACCACTTACGCACGCAAAGTGTGTAAGTGGGCTGTATGGACAGGAGGGTGTATTCGCCCTATAGATGTTACGTTAGGTTTAGTACTGTAAGTACCATCTCCGTACAATGGAATGTAAGTAGAAATGGGATGTGCTTCACCTCCGCATCTCAAAGTGAGCAGGGGAAGCATTTAAATTTACCTGTGTGGGAGGGATATTTCACTTACAAGGGGATCAGCGTTTGGAACGCCACTGATTCACACTTGTGACTTTAGTCACACATTTTACGCATGAGAGAGGTGAGTAACAAGGTGAGTTCATTAAACACGTTTTCCGTACGTGGATCCAGTCCTTTATTCTTTTCTCCATTCCCTGGAACATCATTCACCTCATTAAAAAACCTGGGAGGAAAACTATACCGGCCTACAAAATATCAGCAAGAATTCCAACTGAACACAAAAGTGCTGAGAGACCATCTGCTGACACCTCCACTGCACATGAAACACAGGATATCCAGTCTGTGAGCACATATATAGCAAAGTCTGTTGAAAATAAAGTTCTATCTGATTATACAGTGACAGATATTGTTCATCTTAACTTACTCCTGATCCTGAACTACGCACGACAGGGGACTTATTCAAGTCATTTGCGTAAGTCCCCTGTCTCTGAACATCTGCACGTGTGCGCACCAGTTGTTCAGACAGCGTAAGTACTGACTACATAACTAAGTTACGTACGTCAGTTAGTATGCAGAAGGGGCTGACCCTTCATTTAGGATGGCTGTATCCCCACCATACAGGCGAGGATAGCCATTTAAATGAGGAGTTGGGGAAATCCCATTATGACTAGGTCTGCATACGTATGGACCTAGTCATAATGGTTAAGGTAGCCATCTGGACATGTAAGTATCCAGAATTACTACCGACACTAGGGAGTGTAGGGGGTGTGCACTCCCCGCTACGGCTGCGTATCTATGGACCCCCCCATGCACGTAAAGCCCGTTGGCCCTGATTCAGTGTTTGAAATAAGTGTTTGGGCATAACCATGTTGATTTCAGGGGTAATCAAATGAATTTCATTCTATGCATGCAGGGAAAATACATTGCTTTTGCTTCACTATCACACTGTTATTTACACTTGGGCTGGGTAACATCACCTTTCGATTCTAATACTGTTTGCAACAGATTAAATTTTACTCCATGGTTTTGCCCAGGTGTAACTTTCCTCTGAATCAGGGCCATTTATCTAAAAGTACTGTACTAAGAGGTAATATCTATAGTTATTGTCATCACATTTAGATATTCTGCTCTACATTTGAATAATTGGAGCTGGTTCTAATAAGCAGAGTAATTTTGTTTAACCTTTGTGATGTATTAAACTGTAACACATGACAATATGAATACTAAATGAATGCTTACAGAAATCATGGAGTAGAGTGACACTGAGTATTGTTCTATAGAGACATTTTAGATGATGGGTGATGGTGGGGCTTCTGAATAAAAGACTAGTCATCCTACATGTTCAAGCTTTATGTAAGGGGACATTTAACTCTTTGATGACTTAATATGAAACAATAAAAAGGAATAGAATCTTTTAGTAAAGAGAATTAGTAATAAGATTGAAAAGTGTGTCGTTATATATATAACAGTATAATATATGGCACTGCTTAAAAACTGTTTTTTTCAACACCTTAAGGTTGATTCAGTTAGGCCAGGGCTAACACCTCAGATAGAACCCCCCCCCCCCCCCCACCGCTTTTAACAAACAGAAAACAANNCTTCTTAACTACAAGAAACGAGACAAGGGGTTGGTAAAAAAAAAAAAAAAAACGTTAAAAAAGTTCTTACATTTATTATTAACAATAGCAATAAAAGATGAACATACAACACAAATTGCACTAATAATCATAATAACAACAGCAATAATAACAACATAATAACAACATCAATATATAATAAGATTGTGACAGAGGAATGCAGTGCAGACCAATCAGTAGGCTAAGCTCTCCTTAGCCCCTTAACACCACAGTGGTGGCATGTGAGCACCCTATTTTTACAGGTACCCAATAACCACCAGGAATGTACAAAGATTCTCCCCAACTGACACACTGGACCTTGGCCCACCCATGAAATGGAACCCAGTGCTACTCGCTACCTCTGACTGCACCTCTATCCCCTTCTCCTTGAACTGTTCTAGTCTGTTAAGTCATCTTTTACCTTGTTGTCTGTGTCACCTTACTTTATTTTACTTTTTTCTTAAATGTTATATTTTTATTGTATTTTATATTGTACTATGATGGCTATTCCTGCCCTGTTTGTCTGTACTGTATTTTGTTGTATTTGGTACGTACAGCGCTGCGGACAAATAGACGATCAGGGGCTGGCTGGCAAATTTTGGCCTGGGGGGCAAGCCCACGGCAGTGGCCCATAAGTAACAGCCCATATACCCATGTATACACACTATATATGACGATCAACAAGAGGGCAAGTTTATTGAACACCCCCTCCCAACACTTCCTTCTGGTGTGGTAGTTGCATTCTTTT
>WWET01008112.1:0-21538 GCA_011038615.1 Limnodynastes dumerilii | reverse complement strand
ATATATAATATATATACCATCTTATCTTGCTTTAATAATGTACAGAGTATTTAATTTATAAGGATACAGCTAGAAAGCGACTATTTTATATGTAATATTGTATATATATATATATATATATATATATATATACCATCTTATCTTGCTTTAATAATGTACAGAGTATTTAATTTATAAGGATACAGCTAGAAAGCGACTATTTTATGTTATATGTAATATAAAACAATCTTATATGGATAGAAAACTGCTCAATTTATTCTTCAGGAAATACTAGTAATTAAATTCTTGATGATTACTGTCTTTACATTAAAGAGTATAAGGCATCAATTTTTTTCTGTGGCTCATAATTCATGCCACACATCTTTAAACACAAGATCAGATATGTAATTAGAGTTACTGGCTGTCAAATCTTTGAGCCTGCTTATAATTACAGTACTTTCTTCCCTAGCCCTCATTGACCAGTATAAATTCATTTTTTTCAGAGGCATAGCACCAGAAAATCCATCAGTACTGGTTTATGAGACAAGTCTTCAAAAAAAATGTAGTCAATTTAAAAGAACATTGGCTGGGGAAATTACAAATCGTACATTAAATCCTCTGAAAAGAAAACATTTTAAAAGGATTACCAAAGCCATCTTGTAAATACAACATTCAATTTTTGTGAACTTCATAGCTGTCGTCTTGAAAATTAAAATTGGTTTAGTATATCAAAAATGTCAATGGTACAGAAAAACAAAACAATTAAGTCACTAAACTTTGTTTTGTTTTGTATGCAAAAGAGCTATCATAGGTACAACATTTAATGAAAACTATTAATAATGTATTCTAATATTGTGTATCATAAAATACATTGGTAATGACTTTGTTTTTTCTACTGTACCTCATTTCAAACTTAAACTATTTCATTTATAGATACAAACCTACCATAGAGCAAAATATTTATTTATAATTATTTGTGCAAAATCTCTCTCTCTCTCTCTCTCTCTCTCTCTCTCTCTCTCTCTCTTTGGGATAAGAATTAGGAGAAGAGATACTTACCATTTGCTGCTGCGTCTTCGTCCTGGGAATCATCGATTTCAAATGAACTTCGCTGTGGGCTGGTAGAAAAAGAACCGTTCAAGGTGGCTACCCACAACCCCCAATGTATTAATGAACTGCAGAATTTCTTGTAAATGACATTAGGAGAAGAGGTGAGGCACAGGTTTAAGGCAGATCAATGAGGGTTTAAGGGGGAGCATTTAAGTTTGGTAAGAGAGGAGTTTGAGATGGACTATGGGATGGGATTTTAGGTTGAGAGTAAGCAATTTGATTTTACTTCTTGAAAGCTATTAGGGTATAAGAGCCTTGCTTAACATTGTGGATTGAGTGATTGCAAATAGTTCTGAGCTTCTATATTTGTTTGCCTTTGGTGATTTGTGTGAATACATGAGAGAATCATTTTGTAACACAAGCTATCACAGACAGGAAAAAGGTCAGGGATATAGGGATGGAGAGGTGAAGAATAGAGAGCATTGCATGAGAAAAGTGTGTCATAGGTCAAGTTACTGAGAGGAAAGAAAGTGAATCATGATATGATTGTAACATGAAGATCAAAGGGGTAAATTATCAGAGACAGAAGGTGATAAAGGATCTAGAAACAGCAGAATATTTTACAAAGAACCAATAGACTTTACTATATGTAGCTGACAGAAAAAAATAGTTAACAAACAAACAAGGAATTTGTCACAAATCCAGGGGAGCAGTGTAGCAAAAGCATGATGAAATAACAAGTGAAGGATCATGCGTCAGGTTTATTGCATACAGAGCAGAAGAATGCAATGACAATAAATGCAGATACATGGAATGACACCAAGGTGACAAGAAATGAAGCAACCAAGTAATCCAAAGGCCATGATCCTACACTGAGTGGTGGAAGTAACATGGAATAAATAGCTTAGCGAGGGTGTCAGATACAATCCATAGCATATAATGATAATAAGGTAACTGACACCGGACCAAGGAACTAGACAGAACAGGGTCAGGTACTGCAGTTCTTGTGATGAAAAACAGAGACTACAGTGGGTGGTTGTGGGAGCACTTAATAGATAGGGAAGGCAGGTAGTCAAGAAAAACAAAAGACATAACATCAAAAGGTAATATGCCCCAGGACACCTCCTAGATAAAACTTTTTGTCTAGCCTTAATATGATCCCCTCTTCTCACTCATTTACAGCTAAATTACACTTTACCCCCACTTGTACAGCTCCCATAGAAACATAGAAAGTAACGGCTGATAAGAACCACACGGCCCATCCAGTTTTCCAAGTTGTTTGTTTAAAACTATATAGCCCTAGATCCTATCTTACCCTTAGTTTAGTATATTTTCCCCAAGCATGTTTAAACTGCATCTACCACCACAGATGGGAGGTTATTCCATTTATCAACTAACTTTCCAATCAAGTAATTTTTCTGCACATTTCCTCTTAACCTACCACCCCACAGTTTATACACATGTGCTCATGTTCTAACACACCTCTTCCTTTTAAAAAATACCACCCTTCTCTTATACTACCTACCTGCTTATAACCCTTGAAATATGTGAAAGCTCCTATCATATCCCCCATTTCCATTTTCTACTCCAAACTGTTAGGAAACCACTCACCAGGGCGCAGAGTCTAACTGGGGCCTGGTATTCACTGGTGCCTCTGATGATCAGTTAAGACTTTGCTGCAGGACATCAGCAGGTCGCAGTCCCTGGCGGGGCTCCTATGTGTGCATATAAGAGGACTAGACAAGATAAGGGACCCAGTGAGCAGACAGACAAACACCGAAACGGACAGTGGACGAACTAGGGCAGATACAAATACTCGCGGCACGCACTCACAGAACACAAAGGAAGTCAGGGAACATAGGAGTAAGCACAAAGGGATTGGATCCAGCCTCCAATCAGCACCTGCAGGCTGATTGAAGTGTGCACTGATTGCAGGCTAGCTGGAGGCAGCTACACAGTTAAGGAAGTAAACCGTTACATACTACTTTGATTAGACTGACAGCGTGTAACACAAACTACACGTTTTTTTCCTCTAGTCTTTCTTGGTATGTGTAGGTGATACATCCCATGTATCATTTTGTGTCATACAGCCGTATTCCCAATTAAGAGTGAGTTAGGTGCCGACAGATCCACACCTAACTCACCTGTCCTTCCCCTAACCCGCCCCTGGTTTTTAGGTACATTATGGCACTTTAGAGCTACCTTATCTAACCATGCGTAATTTCCCTCTTAAGGACCTTTCATCTGGTGTCATTGGTGATATATATATCTTATACTCTCTGTAATCAAGGGGGGTGGTTTGCATACTGAGCAAAACAGGCACTTTTCCAAGCCATATGTATTCCTTACAAGTAAAACCAAAAGAGACTCTTTCTCATATTTTATCTTCTCTCCACTCACTCCCACAGAGATGTGTGTGTGTGTGTGTAGTTCTAAAACTAAAGAAATATGTACCTGTGGTATCAGCAGTTGCTGAACAACCCTCGTTCTATACAATAAATCCACCTTAACATAAGGGTACATTTTCTGCCGGCCTGGCAACTTTCACTACACCATTTACATTTACAAAGGATGCAGTTGCCAGTCCGGTCGGCCCTATTTAAAAAAAATTATACAGTCACCAGTTAAATGGCATCTATACAATTGATTGAAACAATCTGGAGATAAAAAAAATTGCTATTTCCGCATTCCCAGTAGCTACAGGCTGTAATGGTTGTGTTAGATATTTTAGAATTAGACTGCAGCAGGGTATGAAGGGTTAGGGTTAGGTTGCAGTTCATGGAGGGTTAGGCTGTGGGGCATGTATTTATGTTAATTTGTATCTTTGCATTTGAGATTTCTTTTTATTTCAGCATCCAGTATATTCTGTTACTCTGATTACCTTGCACTATTTTCTTGTGCACTAATAAAGACTATTGGTTTCGACATTCTTGTCTGGTTAGTAGTGCTCAGTTACATATGGGGCTGTCCTCCAGGGATCATGACCTGCTGGGTGCTTGCCACATAAGCCTAACCCCACCATCAGGACCAGGCCCCAGTTAGACTCCACATTTTGGGAGCAGTACCGTAACACAATTCTCTAGTCTACCTAGATCATCACTGATTTTGTTTACCCCTTCTGGTTTGCATAACATGCTATGTATCTTTGTGTAATTCAATAAAATCTGTTTTACAAGCAGCAATTAAACCTATACTGTTTGGGATCTTCTAAGTTACTATGCTTAAGTTACTGTACAATTTGTTTCATTAACAGTGTTTCCAACAATTTCCCTGATACTGATGTTAGGTTCACTGGTCAGTAGTTTGTTCCTTCTTCCCTACTTACACTTTTATATAAAAGAACTACATTTGTTATTTTATATTCTTCTGGAATTACTCCTGTTACTGATTTGACTGATTGAATAATTCAGTTAATGATATTGACAGCATCCCTCTAGGCTCTTTTAGTATCGTAGGATGTAATGCCACTGACTTACATCCTTACATCACTTTTATCTTTGAGACATCTTTTAATACCAGTTTCTCAGTGAAAGTGTTTGTAATTGCCTCCTTTATAACAATGTTCTTACTATCTAAATGTGGTCCCTTTCTCTCTCTTTCTTTTGTGAATATTGAACAAACAAACAAAAATTGTTAGGATTATTTGCCATGGTTTTGTCACATTTCCATTCTCCGATTGAATCTCACTAAACCATCTAGTTTTTCACCTTTCATATATAGACCTAAAAAGCCTTTGTCAACTCTTGTACTAAGTAGGCCAGTATTTCCTCAGCTTGTGCCTTTGCTGCCTTGATATCCTTCTTAACCTTCTTCAGCTTTGCAAAAGACCCCTCCATCATCATTTTTCTGGATTTGCTTATAATTCCTAAACTATGTGGTCTTCCTTTTCTGATCCCAGCCTGCCAATACCATGGGCATAAGTTTACAGACTTTTTACAATGGCATGCTTAAAATAGCACTCAGCCCTTTCTGTATGAGTGTTGAGCACTCTTTACAAATACATTGTTAGTAGCTCTCAGTTGCTAGCAATGAAATAATAGACAGTGCCTATTTATGATGTTCTGAGCACAGTCTTAAGCTGCCAGTCTGCTTAAAGTGAAGGGAGGGGAAGTGCCTGCCCCTTCTCCTCTGTGCCCCATAGCAGCTGCACCCCCTCCACCAATGGAAGTTACACCACTGGACTGGACTAATACTGCTCTCCCAGGTCTGAAACCAGGGGAAAAACAAGTCTTTCCTGGAGTGGAGGGAACAGTGGTTTACAGATCCTCCAACTTTTTGGACAGCACAGTACCTTTTTATGGTTTGTATCAGCAAGAGGTCTGTACCAAACTGTACTGGGAATGGCATAGACAACCTAAAAAAGTCCCCCATATTCACCTTCCAACCCTTTAGTATATGATCACTATAGTAGTGCTGCCATCACAAAAGTTCGATGTAGGTTTTAGAGTGTCAGCTTTCAGAAGGGTCCTGTGGCTGATGCAAATGTCTTGGCTGAACTTTATGTACTTACATCTGTGCCAGGGTCTTGATTAGATTCAGTTGTATGATCACTCTAACTTTACATTGACTACAACCATTTACCCCTTCTCTCCAATGAAATGCCATTCTAAATGCAACTGGTTGCAGCAGTGACTTGCATTTGGGTCTGGAATTTCTTAATTGTGTGCACATTTCTTCTGGAAATGCGCAGGGCGGAGGAAAGTCGAGACTTTCTACAATATCGGGCATATGTTTTAGCCTCAATCAAGTCCATTGTTTTAAAACCAAGGAATTGGCTATACAAATCTCATCTGTATCATAAATGTAACCCATGGCAAACATTACTTTATTTACAATATTAGAAACACAAGATATAATTTTCCCAATTTTTTTCATACTGAAAAAATAACTAGTTAGAGAAGTAGAATTTAAATGCAAAGAAACAAAACACCATTCACCTAATATTTAGCAGCATGAAAATTGCTGAATGCTAGTTTATTCCCAATAATTGTTAAGTAGACTGTATAAGATGCTCTATTCTTTCAATTTCAGATGAACAATGCAGCTATTGTACTCTAGACATATTTAATTAGCTCCCAGAAATACAGAGAGCTTGCCTAATTGGTACTTTTCCCACTGCTAGTAAGTAATTTTCCAGGATGTTTAAAATTGTTTCTTCATAACATGTAATTTAAAATATGTCTTTGTAAGCAGTAAAGATGTAATCCTACACTAAGGAAATTGTACCGAAACACAGATTTTCTTGAAGTGTCAAAACACTATGGCTGTTGCAATTAAAGTAATTCCACTTGTGAGGTAAGTCACAGGGGAACGCAGTGAACTACAAGTTGGCACACCTTGGAGGATTATAGTGATTTAGTATAGCTGCACTGACACAAAAATATAGAAATAAATTGTTCTGTATTTCTCCTACAAAGAAAAAAGAACTAAAACTTGTTGCCAAGAGAAATTTGCAGAATGCATATAAAAAAATCCTTTATTTATGATTTCTGTCCTTGTCCAAAGATAGCACTGGTAAAAATAGAAATCTTTCATCAGAATGGCCTTTCTTATTAGGAATGACATTAATTGCAATGCTTTTAATGCATAAAGGTAACATGATTTAGAAAGCAGTAAATGGATTAAAGATATTTTAAAAGTTTGTGAGTGTAGAGCAAAGTTCATACATTTGGCAGAAAACAAGAGTCCCTCTCATACACATATGCAGATTTGCTTGTGTCTGACCTTTGCTGCTGTAGAGATGGACTGAGCAGTCCAAAAACGTTTAGCCCTTGTAGCTGGATTTGTGCCATCTGACCACTATATAGCTTTTCCTATTAGGATCGGCACATGGCAATAGGAAGATATGCACAGTTAGAGCTCCATCAGCAGTTAGAGACACTGTGTAGTGTAATGTCAGCTTACTGCCTGATGCAAATAAACACATGGCGATAATGACAACAAAATACTGACTGATCTGATTCAGAGTTCATCATGTGCTCTGGAAAATCTAAGCATATGGTAGAATTTATTTGTAAAGCATGAACATTAAATGTAGACAGCTTCACATTGGGAGTTTATACACTACAGTTTTGCTAAGTATAAAATAGCTCACACATACAGGTGGCAACAAAGATGCCATCAGGACTCCAGGTGGGGAGGAGGCAATCCTGAACTGTAAGTATGGGTTTGCGATAGGGATGATTGCACAGGACAAAGAGGGGTGCCAGTAAGTAAAATTTAAAGGTTAAATCAGGGTTGCCGACTTTTAACAGCTACCCTCTGGGAGATCCCGGAAGAAAGCCATAGATGCATGGAGGCGCGGAGCTTAATGATACGATTATACAAATCGCGTCATTAAGCTTTGCCCCTTGACAAATAATTAATTATTTTTTAGCTTTTATGGGGATGATGGCGCAAATTGCATCATCAAGTCCCTCCCTGTCCCTGGCAACACTAGGATACTAGTGTTGCCGGGCAGGGGGGCAGGACTTGAGGACATGGTTTCTATGAAACCACGGTCCTCAAGTCCCTTGCGGGAGAATTGCAGGTCCTCCCGGGACACCGGAAGAATTGTCCGAATTTCGGGAGTCTCCCAGACATTCCGGGAGAGTTGGCAACCCTGGGTTAAACTGTATACTAATTCAGGGTTGCCGACTCTCCCAGAATATCCGGGAGACTCACGAAATTTGGGCAGGTCTCCCGGTATCCCGGGAGAGCCGGCAAAGCTCCCAGAAGGCCCACTAGCCATCAATTATTACTGTAATCCCTAGCGTCCATCCCCTGAAACACTGGAGATTATAGGAGTGATTGACAGGGGCAGGGCTTAATGACACAATTTGCATAAATCACGTCATTAAGCCCTGCCCCCTTGCAGAAATCAATAGCTTCCCTCTGGGTTCTCCCGGAGGGAAGCTCTAAAAAGTCGGCAACCTTGTACTAATTCATGGTTGGGGACTTCATTTCTCCTATTTGTCAATGGTGCTGCACACAGTTGCCCACCGTGCATATACTGAGCAGCCATTCTTTCCATACAGAGCGCCAAAGCAGCTTGGTCTGCCATCCCCCACCAGTGCCCATGGGTGGAAATTTCAATTGGTACAATGTTAAAGTTTAAAGTGTTTTTAAGAGGATATAAGACAGAAGAAAGAATACCTGGTGATTTATTCAGCAGTGGTAAGCAGCTTCTTATAAACACACGTGTGCTTACATTTTCATGCTTCTCAAAAATGTGGAAAAATGAAATTTTTTGAGGGGTTCCTTTAACTTTTATTGCTATAAATTGCATCAAAACACTAGCAGTAAGGACATGGCAAACTAGAAGGTAGTTTAAATTGCCACCATTGAAGAAGCAAGGATGTCATCTGTGAATGATGGCCAGAGAGTGTGCTACTAGCAAGTCCCATCTACTCACATTTTCTTATTTAGAAGTATGTTCAAAAATATATTTTAACACTGAAGCCAATCTTGACCTCAGAACAATGAGCCTTGAAATGAGTTATCAAATTGTAAACAATTTCTGCTACAGCAGAGAAGCATCTATTAGCTTCTCCTTTTGTGATAACTGCATGCATGGTACATCTTTCATATTTTTCATTATTTCTGTACTTTCTTTTATTGGTAAAAATATTGGTTCCCCACCTAAAGTGTGCCTAGATAGTGTCCAGTGATAGTCTGGGAGAAACAACACTCTGTAATGAGAAATGCTTTGCTTTGTGTGCCATAACCTGCTATTAGTCTCTTTTGTAAAATGTTGTCTCTTTTAGGTTTTATTTAGTCCATAAGATTAGATTTATGTGTTCCACCCATTTCCCTCCATTATTACATTACAATATTGCCCTCCAGTAATCAGTGCCATATTTGTCCCCAGATGTCCATAAACATGATTTTGATTGTGAATGTGACAATATCCCTCAATGTTCTGCTTTACTGCAATAAATTGCATCCAGACATTAGCAGTGAAGACTTGGCAAACTGGTAAGTAATGGCAGCTGTATCCTTATTTAATTGCTCTCTTTTTTACTGTGAATCATAGGCTTTCTGAAGCCCTGTAAAATACAGAATCAATAATTTGTCAAGGGGAAAGAGAAAGCATAGCTGGCTCCTTTGTCTATTTTAATTGCCTAACAACACAAAATCCTCTGTATTGCAATGCTTGAAAGTCAGTTTAATACCAAGTTGTCTCTTACAATGTCCTCTTGTTATACAAAACATGTTCTTTATTGTGTCCAAAATAAACATTGATACTTGCATTCTCATCATACATCTTCTATTCATTTCAATTCACTTAGAGCTACAGTACCCTTAGACTGATGATGGGAAATACTTAAGTTTGTACAGATGATTGTGTGTATTTATTCAGTCAATCAATATGTAATGTGAGTGTCAATTTATTTATGCAATTAATATAAGAATGCAAGACAGGTAATTGCTAACATGATTTGAAGAATACAAGCTGTAGTTTATAGTTATTGCTATTTGTGAGGTATTTGTTTATAATATTACTAAACTGGACACTGTATTTCAAGACACACACACGACAAGTTTTAGTAACTTAGTCCCGATTTCCAGTTATGTAGTTTTCATCTTACGTACGTTGTTTTAAGAATTTAGCTACTACGCATGCGTAGTATCTTATTTACACTATCTACATACCATTTCTGTACGTAGATTGCGTAAGCTCAGTTTTTAAAACAACATATGTAAGACGTAAACTACGTAACTGTAAATCCGGATCTTTGTATTTAAGTACTGATAGCAAGGTAAAATATTAATTATTTCATACCTAGTAATACCTAGTAAATTACATTTAATTCAACATGAACTGGTAATTTGTTCTGTCGCTCTGTTTGGAACTCTTGTTTGTTGAACACTTCTAACGTAGATCCCCTGTGAACCCTGTAGAATTCTCCAAATTTTTACATAAATGGGACTTTAAATGTGTTAAGCTCCTCATCAATCCTAAAAGTAGACAAAGAAACTAAAATGAATAAAATAACACACAAACTGACTTCTTAGGAAGAACTTTTACCTAGTGAAACACTTTCATGGAGATAAAATTATGTAACAAATGTAATTTCATGTACTTCCCCACTGCACTGTGTTGGGGGATCTAATGGGCCTTGTCATCTACCTTACTGTCCTGCCTGCCTCCTGTTGCCATACCTATAGTATGTTTATGTAACACTTTCCATACATTTTAAAAGCTTTTTAAACAAAAACCACAAAACCAGTTCTACAAAGCTTTACCTACATACCATCATTAGTTGTTGAAATTAGCAGTGTATTTTAGTTAACTGGTACCACTTTGGTGAGCATTCTGAAATTGTATTAGTTGGTGATTATATCTCGGCAACATTCTTACCAGACTGAACAATTATCCCTGTTTTTATGGGATTGTTGAACTGGTATAGATACAATAAGGATGGATAACATGACAGAGGCAGTCTGGTTATAGAATAAACCCCGTGTTACAGGCAGTGGTGAAGTAGAGCCACAGGTGTCATACTGCTGTGAATGCATAGTAATTAAAGAGTTATAGTGCTTATGGGGCAGATCCAGAGCTATGCTATGCTCATAAGCACTCCCCCGGACACTCCCCCTATCCCGACGTACTTACCCACTGTTACACTGTAGTTACGGACGCCAGATCCATGGCACCCAGAGCCATGGATTACGCCGGGCAACATCTGCCCAGTGCATGGGCAGAATGGCAGAAATGCCATTCTTACGCATATGGCCGCCGTAAAACTGACGACGGCCTCCATTATTTTGCAATAAAACAAGTTTCACAGTTTCCAGGGTTTGGGTATTCGGTACACACAAAAGGATATATGATGTGTTACTTTAAAAGCGCTAAAAAACAAAGTCCTGCAGCAGTCTCCTACTAATGAGAAGGGCCTTGACCTTCTCTATATTAAAGACAACAAACAACACACTTATTAGAGGGAAAAAGCGCTGGAAAGGAAACTAATAATCTACAATATTAAAACAATTAGCTAACATACATATAATAATTGGCAATAAATGCATAGCGACATATAGGAAAAGTCTTGAATAAATGTCAATCCACAGGATAAAAATCACTCCCTTTAAAGTAGACTTTCAATAAATCCACGTGGAATATATAAGAACAAATGGAGAGAGAGGGAAAAAACAAAATAAGTGTTGGAAATGATAATAACATTCATCCAGCAATCATAAAACAATTAAACAATTAGCAGTGGGATAAGAAAATACTGAAAGACATGTCTGAAATTTAAAACTGAATATTTTATTAAATCAATATAAAAACAACAGAACATGAATAAAATACCATAATACCAATAAATGCAAAAATAGCAGAGTCCTAATGGAGCACTCCTACCCCAGTGGATGGATGGTAGAAGGAAGGCTGGAATTAAAACTGTCCGGGACGTCTCACACAGCCTGAAGATAGCAGACCCCGCACAATGTCTAGGACACACTGAAGTGGAAGAACAAATACCTGGAAACTGCACCACTGGATCAACTTGACATGTTTCGGGAAAAGTCCCTTTTTCAAAAGTTTTTCCCTCTAATAAGTGTGTTGTTTGGGTATTCGGTGTTGGGACCCTGGTGATGCTTTGCTTGCAAGGTGTATAATTGAATTGGCTATTTAAAATACAGAGCAGCCAATCAAAGCCAAACAAGCCTCCCTGCACTGATTTGCCTTGGTCCCAGTTTGTAAGCAAAAGTCTGGCGCAATCAACAAAAGAGACGACAAGTGCAGCAGGGCTGATTACACAATGTCCAGGCTGCCAAACAATATCTGGGTCTAGCAGAGTCCAACTGAGGCCTCTTATGGTGAGATTAGGCTTTAGGGCCTGATTCAGAGGCTGAAAATAAGAACTTAAAGTTACACCTAAGCAAAACCATGTTGATTTCAGGGGGAGTCAAGTTAATTTTATTCTATGCATGCAGAGAGAATGCTTTGCTTTTACTTATTGCACATAGATACCTGATCAGCTTCACTTTTAAACTGCTAATTAGACTTGAGCTGGAAAACATCACCTTTTAACTATAATACTGTTGCAACAAATGAAATTTGACTCCCATGGTTTAGCCCAGGTGTAACTTTAAGTTCTTATTTTCAGTCTCTGAATCAGGGCCTTAGTGCAGGTAATTAGCAGGTCACGGCCCCTGGTGGCAGCTACAAGTATATAAAGGAGGGTTTGCAGTTGAGATGCTTTAACAAATGTATATGCACTGGGTAATACTAGGGACAAAACAATGCAAAAGACCAATCAAGGACAGGGGGAAAACATTCCAGGAACTGGAGAAGCAAAGACTAGAAACAACAGACCAATTTACTGGACTAAACAAGTATTTGTACTGGTGAGCAAGGTACAATGGTACAAAGAAAGAGGAAGAGCCAGGTCCAGGTACAAGTTCAGATATCAAGGAACTGGTTCCAATAAAGGTACAAGGTACAGGTAGACAAGTATAAAAGGGCTCAGATACAGGTTCATGGATAAGGGCATATTCCAGGTATGGGCAATAACATGTAAGCAGGGCTGGATTGAGGGCCATGTGGGCCTGGGGCTGAAAATGATCAAGGGCCCACACTATATAGCATGCTTTAGAGGAGGATGCAGTGGGAAGCCTGGAGATCTGCAGAGTGGGTGCCTACTGTTAATCTGGTCCTAGAGGGAAGGCAATGGACCAATACAGGCACAGGACAGCTACAGATAACAACAGTACGGGGACCAGACACAAACTAGATAAGAAACAAGGAGCCCAACAGATAAGGTATAGCAAGGTTTAAAGGATTACCCATGGATTGGAAATACCCAGCTAAGACAAGGCAGGAAACTACAGCAGTCTAACATACGTAAGCATGTTGTGAATCAATATAACCTATGACAAGGTTAGAAAATACACCAAGCCAACACTCATAAGTGGATAAACACATTGTATAAAGTAAATAATTGTATCACTCTGATAAAAATTATATTTCCAGGTAAGCAAATCAGTGCTGTAGAGGCAGACAAGCCAGCATGCACGCCCTCAGTCTCCCTTGTCTAATGACAGCTGAAATGCCTACCCACTAGACTTGCAGAAATCAGCAGTGACAGCAGCCTCCTGGCTGCCTAGCAACAGCTGGAGCCCTGCCAAAGCCACCAGTAGAAGAGCAAGTGAGCTGCTGTGATTAGTGCAGCAGCTCCTAAAACAGTGTAGTACAGACATCAGATAACTCAGGAGCTGGACAGTACCACTGTAAGAAGTACAGATAATGACTGCTGCAGGAGAAGAGAAGTGAGAAGTTTATGCAGTGTTTTAAAGTACCTGGACTCAGGACAGGGGTGTCACAACTTTTTTTTTGGAGGGAGGGGCAAGAATTTAGTCCTCCCCTTGGCACCCCCATCTCACCTTATGCGCCCCCCTCTTGGTGTGTAATAGAAATGAATGTGCCGCCGCGAAGCATGCTGTGAAAGAGATACACACAAACATCTGATAGGTGTGTGCATGTGTATGTTGCAAATTCATTGAAGCATCACAGTGCAGATAAAACCGACATTTCATAACGACTTTCATCAGGGTCACACAACAAAAGTAGATACAGACCACACACCAAGAACACATATATATATATAGTAAATTAAAAACAAACTCACCAATGCCCCCATCGCCATGCAGACTCCTGACCGGAATAACTGTAAGGGAGAATGCACCCCGTGGCCCCTGGAGTCAAGGGCGGGTTTCCGGCATGCCCGTCAATCACCAGCAGGCGGTGGTGCTATGGCAACAGCTATCAACAAGCCAGAGATCGGGACACATCACATGTGAGAAAACATAACGCATAAATAAAAATAAGCACCATGGACAGGACCTTCAGGTCCAGATCGCAAATACACCAGCAAAATAACTAGCTGAGAGCAAAAGCATTTTGATTGCACACCAGCCGCACACACACCGCAGCGATGCGCCAGCCAACAAAAAAGTACCATTACATTTAAATACTCATAATGGGCCTGATCCAGACCTACACTGCCCTGCGGTAATACGCTTAAAAGCCGACCTGCGCATGCTCCGGGCAGATGTTGCCTGGCTTAGTGTAATCACCTGTTACCAAGGTGGAGCACAAATTGAAAAACAAAAAATACATAAATGTCAACAACAAGCAAGAGCCCTAATATGGCCAAGTGGTCACCCTAAGTGGTCTTACGGTAGCAGAATCATCTTTGTCCCCACTTCTTCTTTTGATCACTTCCAGTCCAAGATTGAACAACACAGACTGGACTGTTCTATGAGACTGAAAGAATATTTTGAAAAAGATGACAATAACCAGGATAATATTCCTGACCATTTTTGACCTACCCTCGCCCTAAATCTGTATTCGATCCACTAATCTATCTTTGAAATGCTTCTCACGACTGATGGATCAGAGTATTGTCAAGGCAGCTTCCCAGATTCCGTCCATTAAACCAAACCTGAGTAAAGACCAACGGCTGGTCCTCAGGAACTTACAATCAGATGATTCCATAGTCATACGCCCTGCTGACAAGGGCGGTGCTATTGTGATCCAAGACAAGATTTCTTATTGTTCTGAAATTCCCAGACAACTATCAGATTCTGCGGTTTACACCAAGCTGACCCATGATTTGACTGCTGGTTACCAGCGGCAATTACAAGACATTCCACAGCAAGCTACCCTAGATGGTCATCTACCCCAGAAAACATGTGAATCCCTACAGGTAAAATGTCCTAAAACTCCAATCATGTACACTTTACCAAAAAATATACAAATCTCTGGAATACCCCCCCTGGCCAGCCCATCATATCAGCTAGGGGATCCATGCTTCAACCAGTTTCACAATTTCATGATAAACTTTTACAACCACACACCTATTGAACATTTTGAATGACTTTAATATTTTGTCCCATGAGTGCATTTTATGCACTATAGATGTGGCTAGTTTGTATATGAGTATGAGTGCCAGTGTGGCCCCATCATATGCAAATTCATACATGTTCTCAGTTGAGAATAGATTATTTTTGCAACATCCTATTTTCAGTAAGCACATCCTATTATATAAATGGTACATCAATGACATTTTGATGTTATGGAATGGCACTATCTTTGAGTTCGATGACATAATGACTATGCTTAACACTATGGATCCAACAATCAAATTTACCTCACATAGGAGCAGTACTGATGTAGCAGTATCTTGATGTTTCCATTACATTACAAAATAACCGATTTGTCACCACTATGTTTCAAAACAACAACGAATAAAAATAATTATGCTCAGAGTCATCACCCCCATTCCTTATTGAGGGGGCTCCCATATGCACAACTTATCCATGTCAAAAGGATCAACAATGATAGTACACAGGCTGATCGTCAGGTCAACACCATTTTAGACCAATTTACACAAAGAGGGTATAGCCATCATTTATTAAAACAAGCCAGAGAAAAAGTCTCGAACGTTTCCAGAGAAGAATTACTCTGTGCTAAACCTGCTAAAGCCCTTGTTAACCAAATCCTGTGGGTCACAAGGTTTAACCAATAAAAAGAAAATTAACTGACCTAATAGATCCCAGTGAAGGTGTTAAGAAACACAGTGTGTTGTCCTTAAGGCGCTTCTAACCAAAAATTGGGGTCTGCTCATCCCAATAATAGAAAATCAATAAATACACAATTTGATGAGCGCTAAAGGGAACTATAACACACTGAATAAAAGCAAAAATGAGATAAATGATTTAGAGAATTATAAATTGGCTTCTGTTAATCAAAATAAAAAATATTTATTCATAGACAACAATTGCATGTTAAAATCTATACAAATAGATAACAATGAAACAAAGTATCAATTGATACAATAAAACAACCCCACTGAACGAATAGTTCCTTGATGATACGTTTGTGATCTGACTATGCAGATAATAACTGTGGATGAAAAATGTAATATTGGAGAATAATATGCACAGCGAAGAATTCAAAATAATAATGAGCGTGATAGGGAAGCAGTCTCTAAGACTTGATGATATAAATAGCCAGTATTGACGATGTCTCAACGAGCTTTGTGCGCTTAATATAAATGAAGAAGGTACCTTCATACAAATGCTCCTGCTTGAATTCCCTGCACACAATGTGACCAGTGGTCCAATGGTATTTCTATAACGTTCCGTTGCAGCTGGATGTTGTAAGGAGGTGGCAGGACCACGGAGCTCTCGGAATCCTCCCACTCCTATTTTAAGGTACAACGTGAGCTAATAAGCTGCTTCGATACGGGCCACCAGCAACTGTTGGGACTTCGTATGATAAGTCCTGCTTGAATATCTTATGCACTATGCAAGCAATGGTCCGGTTATGTAGGAATGATGTTCCGTTGCAGCTGGGTGCTGTGAGGGGATAGCAGGGCTGTGAAGCTCTCGGAATCCTCCTCCCTCTCCTTCAGATGTAACGTGGGCTAATAGCCTACTTCAGTGCGGACAATGCAAGACTGATTCAGACTTGAAAATACTTAAAACAATCTCCACAGTTAAATTCCGTTAGTGGGGGCAGTCTCCTTAACGCGTTTCATTCATTAGGCTGCAGGTGTGCAGTCAGTGATCATTCACATTCAGGGGTCAAAAAAAGAAACCTAATTCAATAGTAAACATTTTATATATAAAACAAAAAACAGAAGCCAATATTTGAAATTATGCATAATAATGCCATTTTGAAAGATATTGTATAAATAAAGAAGAATTTTTTAAATCTAAAAGACATTGTCTGAAAAATCTTTACACACCATTCTTATCAATGAGTAGAATGGAAATCAACGTCCTCCATTCCTTAAAAGGACAGACACCTTGGCCCTTAATTCTAAGAGTACAATTCATCATTTAAGTACTCTTCCCAGACACTATTATTAATTATTAGTGGAGTTGTATATAGACAGCATATAATGAATTTGAACGGGAAACACACAAACCTCACCCAAAAATGAGAAATATATATACAAAATAAATGAATAAAAATAATAATAATAATAAAAATAAATACAAAATAAAATAAAACAAAATATGGCAAAAATATATAACATAAATATATGATAAATAAATAAATGAATAACCAATCGCGCCATGACATAATATTTTGAGATACAAAAGACCCAAACACAACAACAAAAATCATCATCAAGAGATAATGTATTTAAACAAAATAAATAGAGGTGAGAGATGTTGAACATATCCCCCCAACAGCCCGGGGGGAGATAGGTTCAAAAAACTCTGTATTAGAGAGGCCTTCTGGATACACACGTTAAATACGTTGTATCCAGGGGGCCTCAACGAATCCATTGATATGGATTTTGGTGACCATGGTTAATGAATTTTTCATGGACCCTCTATTGTATAGGTTCAACATCTTTCACCTCTATTTATTTTGTTAAAATACATTATCTCTTGATGATGATTTTTGCCATATTTTGTTTTATTTTATTTTGTATTTATTTTTATTATTATTATTATTTTTATTCATTTATTTTGTATATATATTTCTCATTTTTGGGTGAGGTTTGTGTGTTTCCCGTTCAAATTCATTATATGCTGTCTATATACAACTCCACTAATAATTAATAATAGTGTCTGGGAAGAGTACTTAAATGATGAATTGTACTCTTAGAATTAAGGGCCAAGGTGTCTGTCCTTTTAAGGAATGGAGGACGTTGATTTCCATTCTACTCATTGATAAGAATGGTGTGTAAAGATTTTTCAGACAATGTCTTTTAGATTTAAAAAATTCTTCTTTATTTATACACTATCTTTCAAAATGGCATTATTATGCATAATTTCAAATATTGGCTTCTGTTTTTTGTTTTATATATAAAATGTTTACTATTGAATTAGGTTTCTTTTTTTGACCCCTGAATGTGAATGATCACTGACTGCACACCTGCAGCCTAATGAATTTCAGCTGATGCTATATAAACAACAGGGGACGACCAGTCTGCACCCTTCTGATGAAATCGCACGCAGGCGATGAAACGCGTTAAGGAGACTGCCCCCACTAACGGAATTTAACTGTGGAGATTGTTTTAAGTATTTTCAAGTCTGAATCAGTCTTGCATGGTCCGCACTGAAGTAGGCTATTAGCCCACGTTACATCTGAAGGAGAGGGAGGAGGATTCCGAGAGCTTCACAGCCCTGCTATCCCCTCACAGCACCCAGCTGCAACGGAACATCATTCCTACATAACCGGACCATTGCTTGCATAGTGCATAAGATATTCAAGCAGGACTTATCATACGAAGTCCCAACAGTTGCTGGTGGCCCGTATCGAAGCAGCTTATTAGCTCACGTTGTACCTGAAATAGGAGTGGGAGGATTCCGAGAGCTCCGTGGTCCTGCCACCTCCTTACAACATCCAGCTGAAACGGAACGCTATAGAAATATCATTGGACCACTGGTCACATTGTGTGCAGGGAATTCAAGCAGGAACATTTGTATGAAGGTACCTTCTTCATTCATATTAAGTGCACATAGCTCGTTGAGACATCGTCAATACTGGCTATTTATCATCAAGTCTTAGAGACTGCTTCCCTATCACGCTCATTATTATTTTGAATTCTACGCTGTGCATATCATTCTCCAATATTACATTTTTCATCCACAGTTATTATCTGCATAGTCAGATCACAAACGTATCATCAAGGAACTATTCGTTCAGTGGGGTTGTTTTATTGTATCAATTGATACTTTGTTTCATTGTTATCTATGTGTATAGATTTTAACATGCAATTGTTGTCTATGAATAAATATTTTTAATTTTGATTAACAGAAGCCAATCTATAATTCTCTAAATCATTCATCTTATTTTTGCTTTTATTCAGTGTGTTATAGTTCCCTTTAGCGCTCATCAAATTGTGTATCACAAGGTTTAACCACCTTTCTTTTTTTCAGAAGAAAGCAGCTACAGCACTCTGGCCCATTGTGTCCACGGACCATAGACTGCCAGGATTGCACAATAAGAGACTTCTCGCCAGCCACACCAGAGGTAGGAATCTTAGAGATTTACTGGTGAAGTGATATCAGGAGTGGCACTAAAAAACTTGACAGTACATTTTTATCTAAGAAACCTGCTATAGGTGTATAGGGTGTATCACCTGTTCTCAATTACTGACTGGAGCTATCTTTACACACCCTTTATCTGGACTTATTATTTCTATTCGCCACATTATCACGTGTTCTACTAAATGTGCCATATACGTTATTCTATGCCCCTGCAAGATGATTTACATTGGCAAGATGGTGAGAAAACTCAAAGAAAGACTGGCCCTTCATCGTTCTGCTATTAGGGCTGCCCTGAATGGCAAAATAAGTGACCAAGCGATGGCGAGACACTGGGTAGCCAAAAACCATTCCCCACAGGACTGCAAATGAATGGGCATCGACCACATTCCTAAACTTGAAAGAGAGGGTGACAAAGAGAGACTCTTGCTCCAACGCAAGAGCAGATGGTTTTACAGATTTGATGCTTTAGCCCCAGCCAAACTAAACGAGACTCTGCCCTTAAATTGTTTTTTATAATTGCCCTTATTGTTAGAGGCAGCCTGTTTTATTGTCTGTGCATGAATCTATAATGTACTACTCACTGTACATTTAGGTGGTTGCTTTAATTTTTAGCCCCTATTTGCATATACCCAGTCCTGTGAGCTCACGTGGTTATTGGCTCATTATGTTTCTCTAATTCTCTGATCTTATTTGTTTTAGTTTCTGGGGAATAATAGCCATATTAGAACTCTTGTTTGTTGTTGACATTTATGTATTTTTTGTTTTTCAATTTGTGCTTCACCTGTGTAACGGATGGTTACACTTGGCTTTATCTTGTTTGTAGTACCCACGATTTTTTAAGAGTAGACTCATGATGACTATATTTATTATAGGCCACTATCTTTTTGCTACAATGTTGCTGCCTGCTATGTGCTTATGATCCTATACAGGATATCACGAGTATTTAAATGTAACAGGGTCTTTTTGCTGGCTGGCACATCGCTGCGGCGTGTATATAATTATATAATTGCCCTTATTGTTAGAGGCAGCCTGTTTTATTGTCTGTGCATGAATCTATAATGTACTACTCACTGTACATTTAGGTGGTTGCTTTAATTTTTAGCCCCTATTTGCATATACCCAGTCCTGTGAGCTCACGTGGTTATTGGCTCATTATGTTTCTCTGATTCTCTGATCTTATTTGTTTTAGTTTCTGGGGAATAATGCCCATATTAGGGCTCTTGCTTGTTGTTGACATTCATGTATTTTTTGCTTTTCAATATGTGCTTCACCTGTGTAACGAATGGTTACACTTGGTATTATCTTGTTTGCAGTACCCACGATTTTTGAACAGTAGCCTTATTATGACTATATTTGATATAGGTCTCTAGCTGTTCTATCTCTTTGCTACAATGTTGTTGCCTGCTATATGCTTATGATCCTTTCCAGGACATTGGGGCTGATTCAGAGATGCGATTTCCACGGCACTTAGGTGCGTATATTTAAGATCCTAGAAAATTCGCAAAACTGCGCATGCGTAGTAATAGTGCAACGCCGTCTACGTAGCGGTTAGGAGCGTAAATTCGCTAAGAGCGTAAGTTTGAATCGCACGCAAGCACTTAAGATCTTAAGTGCAGCGAATCTTTAAGATCTTAAGGATTTGCATGGAAATGGGCGGGGGGAGGCAGGGAAATGAGGGAAAGTGGGCGCGGGCTGACACTTAGGATCTTAAATGAACGCTCCCACGTCACTTAAGATCCCAAATGACAGCGCAGAGTTAGGGCTAGTCAATGGTGGTCTAAGTTTAAGATCCACCGCTGTTTGCAGTGGGCTGGAACATGGTAAGATCTTACCTAAGGTGCGTATTTTTGCGATCTTTTCGCAATCGCATCTCTGAATCAGCCCCATTATGAGTATTTAAATATAGTGGTACTTTCTGCGGTGTGTGTGTGGCTGGTGTGCAATCAGAATGCTTTTGCTCTCAGCTAGTTTTTTCGCTGGTTTATTTGCAATCTGGACCTGAAGGTCCTGTTCATGGTGCTTATTTTTATTTATGCGTTATGTTTTCTCACATGTGATGTGTCCCAATCTCTGGCTTGTTGATAGCTGTTGCCATAGCACCACTGCCTTGCTAGTGATTGACGGGCATGCCGGAAACCCGCCCTTGAATCCAGGGGCCCCGGGTCGCGTTTTCCCTTACAGCTGTTCCAGTCAGGAGTCTGCATGGCGGTGGGAGCATAGGTGAGTTTGTTTTTAACTTTACTATATATATGTGTTCTTGGTGTATGGTCTGTATCTACTTTTGTTGTGTGACCCTGATGAAAGTCACTATGCTGACTGAAACGTCGGTTTTATCTGCACTGGGATGCTTCAATAAATTTGCCTGAGAGGCCTTTTTTTGCAACTTTTTGAAGACTATTGAGTGACTCCTTCCTTTTCCATTTGTTATGCTATTATCACTGAGGAGCGCCCTGCTAGCAAGTTAATATTATGGACACAGCGAGGAGTGACAGTTTGTGATTTTATA
>WWET01008111.1:17157-27362 GCA_011038615.1 Limnodynastes dumerilii | reverse complement strand
TCATGAAGACAACATTCCTGCTTTACATCACGCAACATTTCCCAAGTATGTTGCCCGTTCAAAATATAACTTCACTTAATAAAACCTCACGGCACTTGCAAGTCATTTCCAGCATTGGCTACCGTAAAACTCTTTACTGAACGGAATGCTCATTAAACCAGATGTCGCCATCTTAATCCTTCAAACAGTTATTACAATACATTGCGCCAATCCTCATTACCACCCAGGACGCTGGGTTCCCATTACATTTTTTAACGTCTTTCAGTGCAATATATACAATATATAGAATTATTACATCGCTGTTTCTCAATAGAGGAGCACAAACGCAGGTGCTCATGGATTAGGTCCAACAACTCCTGAAATGAGCTTCAACGTTTGAATTACTGTCTTTTACGTTACAATAATAATCTCTGGAACTTTACAGACTCTGTATTATTTTTAGGTAAGAAAACATTGTAAAGTTCATGTTTTATTGTTCCATGCAGTTGTATAAATTGCATTTGGCTCAAAAAAATGTGATTCCCACTGTGTGAACCAGGATCGGAGAATGTTGATTTTCTTTCAGTTATAAACAATGGGAAGATATGTTATACGGGGTCATAGTTTTCCACTGCATAATATATAGCTCAAGTTTAATAACACCACAGTATAGATCATGAAAGATCCTTACTGCATGAAGCACGGATTAGGTTACACCACACAGCAAGGGATATCCTTTAATATACCACAAGCACTAATATAGAGTTTGTTCAAATGCATAATTGTAGTACTTCTAAGTAATAGATCTGCTACTGTACAATGTCATCAACGTGATACTGTTTCCAACGGGTGTAAAAATGCATTAATCTTCACACAAAAAAAAAAATATGTGCTTGGTAACAATAAAGGTATGAAACACAAGAATGCATAAAACCACTGCAAAACCAAATGATACTAATGTTATACATTTTTATTAAGATCAATCTGTTAAGAAAACAAAAAGTTACTAGAAATATGAAATTGGAGAACAATGAATATTGCACATGGAAGTGAGGCTAAAATAAATAGATTTAGTGTTTAATATTAAAATATATTGGCCCTGATTCACACTTAATAACGTTTCTAAATACATACCCTCCAACATGACTCATTCCATTAGGTACAAAATACTCCGCTCCTCAGTTTTAAACTGTTAGTTACTATGGTAACCACCTTTGTTAAAGAGACAAATAGTTTTTTTTTTAAATATCAGGTAATAATTTAAATCAGGTAAATGACAGTTGGTAGCTTAGGAGCGGATTCAATTGTACCTAATGGAATGGGTCATGTTGGAGGGTCTGTAAGAAGAGGCGGGTCAGTAGTCCGTAAGAAAGAAGCTAAGAAAAGTGGGTGGGGCTTTTAAATAGGGGATGGGGTTAGGCAACTCTGTTCTTACTTAAGCAAACTCTGCACAAAGATACGCACAGAGGCCTCGATCCAGATCTGTGCGTATTTTGCTTAACTTAACGAATTTTTACGTGATTTGCTAGCATGCATCAGAACAGAGCCAGACGCATATGCTTCCTATTAAAGTTCCAGTGTAAATGATTGCGTATCGGCTTGCATTCTGCAGAGCGTTCCATTGGGTGGGGGTGGGTGGAGGGACGTAGTCAGTGAGCTGGATGGGCGTGGTCACGCAACTGCACCCAATCCACATCTGAGCGTGCTCGGCCGTGAGCTCAGAATACGTCAAAACATTTGCACCTGCTAGGGGTCATGTCTAAGTCACTCACTTATCCTCACAGCAATGGAAAAACTGTGTTTAAACACATTAAACCACTTGTCACGCACTTAGCAAGCACTTTGGATTTTTAAATGTCACACGAGCATGATTTTTATGATTTATTTTTTAAAAACCGGTTAACGTCTCGCTATGAATTTGTTTACGGATTGTACATTTTATTCCTCATGTCAAAATCTATTTTTCTATGTTGATGCACTTTATCTCTGTGCTTAATGACATCCTGAATGGGCATGCCCGTGCTCCGTAAATTGGAAATTAAGAAAAGTGGGTGGGGGGGCATGTAAATAGGGGTGAATGGGCGGGGTTAGGCAACTCTGTTCTTACTTAAGCAAACTCTGCACAAAGATACGCACAGAGGCCTCGATCCAGATCTGTGCGTATGTCATTTTGCTTAACGTATTTTTACGTGATTTGCTAGCATGCATCAGAACAGAGCCAGACGCATATGCTTCCTATTCAAGTTCCAGCGTAAATGATTGCGTATCGGCTTGCATTCTGCAGAGCGTTCCATTGGGTGGGGGTGGGTGGAGGGACGTAGTCAGTGAGCTGGATGGGCGTGGTCACGCAACTGCACCCAATCCACATCTGAGCGTGCTCGGCCGTGAGCTCAGAATACGTCAAAACATTTGCACCTGCTAGGGGTCATGTCTAAGTCACTCACTTATCCTCACAGCAATGGAAAAACTGTGTTTAAACACATTAAACCACTTGTCACGCACTTAGCAAGCACTTTGGATTTTTAAATGTCACACGAGCATGATTTTTATGATTTATTTTTTAAAAACCGGTTAACGTCTCGCTATGAATTTGTTTACGGATTGTACATTTTATTCCTCATGTCAAAATCCCATTTACAGGCCTGATGCAGAATTAAAAACGACAGCTGATTTTACACATCGGGCATACGTAGGTCTGGCTATGGGAACATGTGCATTTGCACTGTAGATGTTACTCATTGTAACTCTGATCGTACGTAATTGTATGTAACGCCATAGGATAGGTCATGACATCCCTACGCAATCTGAATATACGCATTGATAGAGGGAGGCATTTAAATTGTAATGGGCGGGGTCAGGCACAAGGCTTTACGTAAGACCAGAGATACGCAAGAAAAAGTTAAGACAAAGGGCCGTATTCACAACACCGGACGTATTGCATATACTTTCGGTGTTTCCAGATATTTGATACTGCACATGCGCAGTTTCTTTTTCAAGTAATCTACGTAACTTTTCGTTACGTAGATTGCGTATTTGCCATCTTTCAGACTGGCTTTCAGACCGCATATACGTAATCTACGTAACAAAAATTTACGTAGATTATGTGAAAAACATACTGCGCATGCGCAGTATCAAATATCGTGACCTTAGGTCACACAGCGTCAGTGTACAGCGCGCACCGCCAGGGAGCCAGCCGGAGTCAGAGCTGCGGTGGAGAGAACCTAAAACTGCGTGAGGGACAGCCGGATGGACAGAAAAGGTAAGTTCAGTCTTAAATTCCCTGATCCCTTGTATAAGATGCCCCCATTTTTAAGTTAATTAATGCTAAAAATAATACATTAAAAAATACATTTAAAATTGTTTTTTTTTAAATTTAGGCTCTAAAAATGGGGTGCGTCTTATACAAGGGAGCGTCTTATACATGGGGAAATACGGTAAGTAACGTGCATGTGAGGGGAGTGCATTATCCTTAGTAGCGCGTAACTTAGGTACGCTTGCGTATGTAAAACAATCTTAAGTCCAGATCAGGCTCATCATTTTGTAGCATGTAGCAATTCATTTGCAGTAGTTTTCTTGCTCAATATTACATTAAACCCATGTTTACTGTGTTGAATGTCTTTGATCATACACCCATGTAAGTAAATGTTCCAAATCCTAAACCAGAGCAATAACTAGAAATTTTAGCATCAGGTGAAAAAATGAAAAATGGTGCCCCCTGACCCTGAATTGCAAGCCTTAAATACTAACTGACTGGTGCCCCTTTAAGCTTTGCGCCCCGGGCGACCGCCCCTAACTACGGCCCTGTCCTAAGCCATTGCAATTGTCGCAATACACTGGAACTGTATGAATGTATTTACATGTGATCCAGATCAGGAACATAACTTCTAGCGTTATTACATTCTATTGAGTGTTTTTAACCTTATCCTGATCTGGACATATGCTGGTGATGCGCTGGAATCTAGATAGGGGGTACCTGCTTTACATATACGTTATGTAGTTACATTATGTTGTTTACATCGCAACTGGGTTTGGATCTGGATCAGCCCCAGAGAGTTAAGGTAGCCCTATGGTGGCAAAGATCTGTAAAAGGGAGAGTTATGGGCGTACACCTGTAGTACTGCGTAGTTTTGTGAATCCGCGAGTACTTCCATTCTTAAGTGTGAATCAGGTCCATTGGAACGTCTTCACACTTAAGAGTAAAATTGTGAAGTTTCTTAAATATACGCATGTGAAAATTCCGCAATACCGATTCAGAGAAAATAAAGAACGCTGGTAACCATTCCTCCTGTGCCGGGAGTGCATCGTAAGGACATAAGTCTTTCATGCGTATAATGAGGGCTCTGGACTGGATTCATATTTAAGAAGATTTTCCGTGCGTTGGTAATAGATCTGTACGTTAATACAAAATAAGTATATTTTGCAAAATGAATACATTTCGGAACACATCCGTGTTGTGAAAGCAGCCTTATCATTAGCGTGCGTATATGTGACGGAAGTTAAACGTTCGCAAATACAACCGCACGTCTACTGCATTACCACACCCATTTTTTGCTATTTACATTCCGATTGACGCCTACTTATTAATAATCCGTCCGCTCTTTTCCGTTCGTACGCATTTTTGACATACGGAAATTACTTACGCATCTTTCCAATTACGCTTCATATCTCCATGGTCGGCACATGCGCCCTGAATAGAAATCACTCCACTTACGCATTTTGTGTGCGTAAATTACCAGACGTTCTTAATTCTGAATACGGTCCTCTATTAGCTGTTAATCGGTCGTACGTTTAAGTGCTTATAATTGCTAATGATTCAAAGATACATAACTAAACGCACTGAATAGGCTATGGAAAATTCCAAAACATTTTTTCCTAAAACAGCACCACAAACTTAAACCAAATAATGGCGCCTTTACAAGGTTAACGTTTTGCTCAAAGTGTACAATCAGCATTGGATTAAATAAACAACAAGACTTTATTTTTTTTCATTTAAAAACACATCCATTGATTAGAAACACGCAGGAGGTGTGGGCTGAACTAAGTAAGAGAAGGCGCATGGCCTCACAGCACACATCAACTTACGAGTGGTCGAGGGCTACCTTAACTTTTCCTGTGCGTATGTCAGTTTACGCAAGGCGCTCTTACCTGTGAAACAGTCCTAACTCTGTTGGAACATCCATACTGTACATTAGTAGCCCGTGTGCTGCTCATTTGCATTGAGAGTCTTGCCCCTCTAGCCACGCATGCGGGACTCATTACGTGCTGATGTGTGCATCAGTCCTAAGTCTGACGTCCGTGTATGTGAATCAGCTGGCCAGGGTTTCCGTGCGTATATTTAGGTTCTGCGCATGCACAGTTTATCTGATCATAAAAATATGATACTTAAGGGTGAACACGGTCCGATTCTGATTATTATGTTTTCTCTTTTGTTGCATAAGGAGAAGAGTTTTTCGGGAACTGTTAAGGAGACTGGACTGTGTTAAAAAACAGATTACTAATAAAAGGGAGCTACAATCTTTTGAACTTAGCTAAAGTTCCAATTAATTAAGATAGATTGCACTGTAAATCCTATTTTTTTCTCATTGTAACATGTACAGTAACTTTAATTTATTTTTATTTTTTTTCATTTTTATTTGATTTCTAGCCTATAGACTTGAATGACATTTACGCACTAATTCAAACCTAAGCAATTTAGGTCACACTGCACAGTAACTGACCTAGAAGCACAGCGCTGGAGATTAACAAACCATAAAGGTTTGGAACAGTTTGAGCATTGTGTTTAGTTCTTAGCTAAAAACCAATAGGACGGTGATCAAAAAGAAAAATCCAAATGGATCCTTAGGACCTGATCCAGAGGCTTACAAATGTGGCATGAATTGAGCGCACCAAAATTCCGAGCATAAAAAAAGACACAGGCTGCATAATATCCAGAGACGCGCACAATGGTGGCATAGGATGCTTATACAAGGACGGCACGTAGCAAACAGGATAAAAAAACAAAAGCTCAAAGCGTTACCTGAGCCTATTGTGTGAGCACTGTTATACACTGCAATGTATGCTGGAAATGCTGACTATGGTTAGTGTGAGCTCTTCAGTCGCAATGTGAATGCACTAAAACTACTTTTGAATGAATTATTAACCAAAAAGAAATAAGAATATATTTTTTTCAATAATAACTAGTTATAGTAGCTATTTTATGGGTGGGGGTCGGCAGGAGAGAACGGCCCTTTTGTAATAGGGTTGGTTTCGACGCCCCAGTTACCACCATTGATTGTTCCTTTCCAGACAGAAATAGAAGATCCCTAGGAAGAATTCCCAGTGGCAACTGGTGAACACTTTTGTAACCCCAACCCTTATCCTAATCCTTATCCTAACCCTCCCTTCCCCAAAGCATAACCCTAACTTTACCCGTCTATGTTCCATCCCCTCCCTGCAGCCTAACCCTAAGATTCCCCTTCCCCCATCCATTCCCTCCCCACAGCCTTACTCAAAGTCTCTACTTCTACGCTCCATCCTCTCCCTGCAGCCTAAGCCTAACCCCTAAGACTCCCCTTCACCCATCCATCCCCCCCCCCCCGCAGCCTCCATTCGCTCCCCTAAGTCTCTCCTACTGTATCTCTTATTTGCAGCCTAACCCTAAGTTTTCACTAACCTGTCCAGATGGGTGTTGCGGCAGGTCTTACGTGTTGGAAACAATGAATGGGTGAGTTTCTGAATACTTACCAATTCGTTATGATAAATTTCTAATTACTCACATTTTCACTATACAGAGAGATGACAATTAGCTGTCGGCTAAGAAAATGTGAGTTTCTTACCAGCGAATGGAACCCCTATTTTATACATGCATAATGCTCACACAATGACTCCATAAACTTTATATTGCATTAAGAAATGTTAATTCAATGGGTTGAAAAAGGCCGTTAAGTGTCTGCCCCCTGGACATAGACATGACATGGCTGGAGCACGTTTTGCTATAAACTGTGTGTACTAACATCTGTATTTGGGTCTGGGTCGGGTACACTAGTGTGGTCACGCCCACCACATGTTCTGACTACCCTCCCACGAACCACACTGCAGGATGTAAGTGGGTGCAGTGGCAGTTGTTTACGGGTCTGGATAGCCTGCAATTACGTGGATGGAGGTTAGAAGGTGAGACATAGGGTAAGGCTGCGGGGACGGAATGGATCGCAGAAGGGGACACTTTGGTTTAGGCTGCGGGTGAGGGTGGATCACAGAAGGGGAGACTTAGGGTTAGGCTGTGGGAAGGGTATGGAGCGTAGAAGGGGAAAGTTATGGTTAGGATGCGGGAAGGGTATGGAGCTTAGAAGGGGAAAGTTAGGGTTAGGCTGCGGGAAGGGTATGGAGCTTAGAAGGGGAGACTTAGGGTTAGGCTGCGGGAAGGGTATGGAGCTTAGAAGGGGAAAGTTAGGGTTAGGCTGCGGGAAGGGTATGGAGCTTAGAAGGGAAAAGTTAGGGTTAGGCTGCGGGAAGGGTATGGAGCTTAGAAGGGGAGACTTTGGGTTGGGCTGTGGGGAAGGGTGGGTTATGGGTAGGGTCAGGGCTCAAAGTGATGGGATACACGGGGGTATTCCATACTGTTACTTCTCCCTCTGATTTTATTGAAAAGCTATCATCTCCATTCACTGCTATTATTTTCTGTTTCTATACCACCACTTTAACATTTCTGCTTCAGCCAACTGATCTGGCATTACCACAAAAAATGGCCCATAGGTCACAGGAGGTACAACTGCATAAAGAACTGGATCCAGATCTCATAATTATTTCCATGTATAGACTCCATAATGGACTAAATTCTGAAATTAACTATCCCAAAAATATACTAATAGTAATAATAATAATAAGTACTAATGAGATTACACAGCAAGACCAGAATATCAAGGCAACCTAGGACAAGCTTGGGCAATAAGTTATTACTATTACAGTAGATTTATAAGTTGCATGTAGAGTGCTTCAGATAATATAATATAATATAGCACTGTCAGTAACGTGTAAATATCCCACAGATCAACTCTATTAGTGAGCACTATGCATTCTTTAAAGACTTTCCACCGTTAAAATACTGTAAGACAAATTATAAACATCTCTGTGTTCAACCACCTACAAAAATAAACATGGATCCTATTTGTTTATCAATGACAGGGTGATCACAGATCTTTCATCTGTAAATTGGGAGCTACAGCTGTACTATAATGTGGGAACCATAAGATTTCACCATAACAAATACAATAGAAAAGGTCATAATGCCATGTATAGCGCCACCTACCTGTAAATGTCAGAATATAACACTTACTCTTAGAATACAACAGGTTAACCTTAACCCTCCACTCAGCACAGTCTAACTTTAACCGTCTCTTTACCCTACCCTAACAGCATTCTAACCCTAACCCTACCCTAAACCTAAAACTAACATTAAAATACACATTTTAGTATAATACTGACCAGTCTGTGTCGCATCGAGTCTGGAGGTGTCCAGCAGGTGGCCTCATCGAGCAACCAACACGGGCGTGAACATTGTCAGGAAGTAACACTACTGCTAGCCTAATAAAGGCCTAAGTAACCAATCGGAAAGACTCACTCAAGACACGCCCCCATATAGCTGTATCATTTGCAGTCATCTGACTGCATGTGAGAACTAACTTCCTGGTTTCCTAGCAACAGCTGTAGCTGTATTGACCTTGAAATAAAAATGAGAGATATATTACAGAATAAAATAAAAACAATAACTCAGTCAGTGTAGTAGAGATGCATAATGATATACACATCAAACCTATCCAGAATTTAAAAAGTTAGGGGAATTATGGGTGTCATTTGTGTAAGTAGACTGACAAGTAACATTAGTGCATGTGAGTGCCAGATGTTACGCAAGTGTAACTCAGTTCCATACGTTAGAAGTTACAGTGAAGTGGCCAACCCTTACGCATGCTGTATCCATGTCATTTAGGCAGGGATAGGCAAAATACAAATAAAGGGTTGGGGAAGACCATTTACACATTCATCCGTATCCGGACGGACGCAGATCATTGGGTAAAAGTCAAGGTAGGGTTCTGGACAAGTAAGCGTCCAGAACTACTACTGAAAGAGGGGAGTGACAGAATTTGCACCTCCCTCTACCCTGCGTAATTTTAGACTCCTGCACAAACGTAAAGTGGATCCGCCATCATCCTTAGTTTGTGAAACACCTTATTTCACCATCAGTTCAATCTGTGGGATTGATAAATAGTTTGTAAGTAATACCAACAGGTTTACACCAGGGTAAAACATGTTGCATTGTTAGAGATGCAGATAAATAGTTTTTTAATTGTTTTTATGATTACATCTCTGGACACCCTTGGTAAAGCTTCAGTCCACTACAGGGGATCAGCTAACTCCAAACCACACAAGCCACCGCAGGGAATTAGTTGAGATGCGGCTTGTGTGTTCTACCGCAGCCACCAGCACTGGGTCCCTGAACAACTCCATAATGCCCACCAGAAATGGCACCCTAGACAGAAGCCTAAACTGGGCAGTGGAAAAAACTGACCTGCATGCAAAAGATTTGGCTAAATCTGCTAGTGGTGAACCCCATCTGGGCATCTATGCATAAATATTGAAAGCATTCCCACTCAAGCTAGCCTAAGTGTTCTGACGTGTCCTGGAAGAACAGCTGTCACGATGGTTATATAGAAAGGGGGACACCTTCTATATGGAAAACCCACTTGACAACTCCCTCTAGCCCCTTCATCACTTAGCTTTTGCTTGATGCACACAACTATTGAACAACTTGCATATTAAACATAGAAAGTGATGGCAGATAAGAGCCACATGGCCCATCCAGTCTGCCCAGTTGTTCATTTAAAACTATACTGACACTAGATCCTATTTACCCTCAATTTAGTTTGAGATTCAGGATATCCTTATATTTATCCCAAGAATGTTTAATCTGTTCTACTGTGTTAGCCTCAACTACCTCAGATGGGAGGTTATTTCACTTATCTATCACCCTTTCAATGAAGTCATTTTTCCACACATTTCCTCTGAATCTACCACCCTCCAGTTTATATCCATGCCCTCGTGTCCTATTACACCTCTTTCTTTGAAAAATGTCAACATCCTCTAGCCAGTCACAACCCTTGATGTATGTGAAAGCTGCTATCATGTCCCTCCTCTCCCTTCTCTGCTCCAAGCTATACATGTTTAGTTCCTCTAGCCTTTCTTGGTATGATTTG
>WWET01008111.1:4865-14967 GCA_011038615.1 Limnodynastes dumerilii | reverse complement strand
GGGATAGCGACCAATGCTAGGGGTGTGGTTCACCGCTGAGAACGCCCCTTTTTGGAAAGGCCTATTTTCAATACCCTGTTTCTGTCTGCAACACCGCTGCAGACAAGTAAGTGCCGATCCCTATTTACCCAACCCCAAACCTTATGTTAATGCTCACCTTAACCCTTCCCTTCCATTACCTTAACCATAACCATGCCTTCCCCACAGCCTGACCCTTACCTTTCCCTTATCCAATCCATCTTCTCCCCACAGCTTAACCCTAAGTTTCCCCTTCTAGGCTCCATTCCCTCCCCGCAGACTAACCCTAAGTCTCCCCTTTTAAGCTCTATCCCCTCCCCACAGCATAACCCTAAGACTCCCCTTCTAAGCTCTATCCCCTCCCCACAGCATAACCCAAAGACTCGCCTTCTAAGCTCTATCGCCTCCCCACAGCATAACCCTAAGACTCCCCTTCTAAACTCTATCCCCTCCCTGCAGCATAACCCTAAGACTCCCCTTCTAAGCTCTATCCCCTCCCCATAGCATAACCCGAAGACTCCCTTTCTAAGCTCTATACCCTCCCCGCAGCATAACCCTAAGACTCCCCTTCTAAGCTCTATCCCCTCCCCGCAGCCTAACCCTAAGACTCCCCTTCTAAAGTCTATCCCCTCCCCACAGCCAAACCCTAAGACTCCCCTTCAAAGCTCTATCACCTCCCCACAGCCAAACCCTAAGACTCCCCTTCTAAGCTCTATACCCTCCCCACAGCATAACCCTAAGACTACCCAGCTACACTGCATCCTCTCCCCCGCACACAGGACTGGATCTTGAATTAATAGCACCTGCTGATTTATGCAAGCTGCGTGTATTCAGAGTTTTACTTTACGCTGGTTTCCATACACTCAGAGTTCTGTACATCAGGGTGTGACAGCCCTCCATATAAAAGATTATACCCGTTGTGGCTCTTAAATTGTACAGCATGGGCTTAGTTAGGTACATCTGAATATTCCACAGGCAAAGTTAAGAAAGACGTATGGACACGGAACTCAATTAAAAAGAGGAGAGTGTTATGGGATTGCACACAATGGGCCTGATCCAGACCTACACATGAGAGCGGAGCGTATTACCGCTCCAGCGTAAAAACTTTCACTCCCACGACACTCCCCTAACCTTCCTTTCATTACGCCCGCCGAACCCTACCCTAACTTTTCCATGTGTTCGTACGTATTTTCGTAGCGACGCGCTCTTCATAGCGGCCCAAACACGCCCACACTGTACAATTTAAATGGCTCCCCCCACCTACATTCCTTAACTCCAGTGTTCATACTAACTTCGTACTATGAACACGCCCCATCGTCGGAAAATACGCAAACAATACAGACGCCCGAATCGCCGCTACGAAAAGGTCTCTGGTACGACCGGAAGTTGTCACTATGCACATGCACTGTGCGTTTTTTATGGCGATTTTACACTTACGATCAGCGTTAGATCGACTGCGAGCGTAGGTCTGGATCAGGCCCATAGTGTGTTAGCTCGCGTGAGCAGAGCCCTCCATCCTAGTGTTGTTCCTTCCTCCACCACTCTCTCCTCACTTTGTATCCTCTTGTCCGCTCTGCTACCCTTTACCCAATCCCCACCTGGTGGCTCTCTCTCAACCTCTAACTGATCTTCCAAGCTTGACACCTCGCATTTTACCTTGCGTTCTGTCCTTGCTTCACTTTATTGTTTTTCTGTGATATTTTTAGTCATATTGTATTTAATATATACTATGCTGTCCATCCCTGCCCTGTATGTCTGTACTGTATTTTGTTGTATTTTGTACGGCGCTGCGGACACCTTGTGGACACCTTGTGGACACCTTGTGGAGCCTTATAAATAAACGATAATAAGTCAGAAATCACACCTAAGTCTTGATCAAGTAAACACCCACATTTCGTATTTCTGGATCCAGTTTATAGATTTTATTTCTTTTATTTGTTCTGAATATCTGGGGGATTTATTACACGGCGTAGATGCATGCAAAGAGCCATAATTTTATATTATCCTAATGAAACTCCCACCTTTTTGCCCTTTGCAAATTATCATCAAGTTTTCATCTGCCCTTTTGTGCTAAATTCATTAACACGAAGTTAGTTTTGAAATATCATGTAATTTGTCACAAGGATAAAAGATAAGTTGAAATTTCGGGATCAAAGCATTTGGAAGAGGTCATCTTGAAGGTAAGCCCCTTTTACTGTATTACAAGGAAGGACAAAAAACAAAATCGTACTTTGCAAATTCTATTAGAACTCTTTGTTATCTTTAGCAGAAGACAAACAGAGAGTAGAAAATTCTTCCCTATTGAAGGCAAATCAGAAGTCGAGACTGCCTAAATGTTTAGATTACTTTACAAGCAGAAATTGTTAACACTGTAGTTGCAAATTGCAAGTGAGTTTGGACGTCCTTTGCCAGAAGTGAAAGTGATATACACAAGTTATTGGCGCTAAGGACTTTAATCTATCCTAACTCCACATTATAGCTCCAACTACTATAAACATGGTTTAATACATGGAACATTTAAATGCTATATATTCTCTTAAAATTAGTTTGTTTGTCTTAGGCTGAAAGTCATCTGCTTAGAAAACTTGCATGTAAAGAATAATAACTATTTTATTATGGCTTTTACCGTGACATATAAGAATCTCCATATTTATAAATCAGATGTTTCTCTTCAGACAGTTA
The DNA here is from genome assembly GCA_011038615.1 of Limnodynastes dumerilii. Taxonomy (NCBI): domain Eukaryota; kingdom Metazoa; phylum Chordata; class Amphibia; order Anura; family Limnodynastidae; genus Limnodynastes; species Limnodynastes dumerilii. Next base: position 12,267 of record WWET01008111.1, on the reverse strand, counting down.
CATTTTTAAGGCATGACATTGTCGTTTAAACATTAATGTTTAAATGTGTATTTGTAGTTTTAATGACATTTCCTAAACGTATTTCTGGACAAAGAACGACTGTGTACACAAGTTCATGAGTTAATGCAGATGCTTCTTCTAAAATAATTTTTGGATGAGAGACTTCATAGATTCAAGCGAAGGTGACTAAATTATCTGGTAAACCTGTAATTAGTGCAGCAAATTCCACTCCATATTGTAGACGACTACTGGGAAAATGGGGTAAATGAACTGTTCCAGGGCCAGAAACTGGAGATATGTTTTCAAGTTGATTAATGATAAGTTACAACATCTATGTAATCAAACTTGTAACTATTATAGGATACCAAATTTTGGTGGCACTTGACTATGTTTTAGATTTTAGAGAGGAGTCTGATGACAAATGAGTGCCAATATAGCTCCACTTACGAAAATAAAATGAATCAAGGCCACTTCTCTAAGGAAATCAGTAGACTCCAAAGGCCAGGTTTACTCAGTTGCGGGTTTGGAAAAGTGGAGATGTTGCCCATAGCAGCCAGTCAGATTCTTGCTGACATTCTCGAGTATGTAATAGGAAAGTGAGAACTAGAAACTGATTGGTTGCTATGGGCAACATCTCCACTTTTTCCAAAACCGCAATTTAGTAAATCTGGCCCCAAGAGGATGTCCTACTCTTCCAAGACTCCAAGATGAAGAAACATTTAAAATTGTTGTTGCTATTAACCACTAGAAGTCATTCACAATCTTATAGTTATAACCATAGTTATAAGATGAATAATCATCGTAAAGAAACTGTAAGGCACTGTAACGGAACTGTAATCTTATCGTTTCTCTAAACTGGCATGAGGAGAACTGGAGATGAAGTGGTGGATCTAGGTTTAAAACATTTTATGCATATAGATACTTATGACCAACAGGACCTCCAAAGTATAAGAGACAGCAATAGGATGCACAGACCTAATGTTTAGAAAAATGTAGTAAACCCATTTGTTATTAGGGACGCACAGACATAACTAAAAATATTGGTGTAGATCCAGACCTAAGTGCGGGTTGCATAAGATTGCGTACCATGCACTTCCCGGGCACTCCCATCAGACGCACATACTTTTGCTGATTTACGACTACCAAAACCTACCTTAACTTTTCCAAGCGTAACCGTGTATCGTCCTGACGGTTGTAACTGCCTAATCCAGCCCATACTGTATGATTTAAATGCCTCCCTCCGCCTCCAGTGCGTAGTTACGGCGATCGTATGGTTGGCACGGCCCTTCGTACATAGTTACGAAATTGTTACAGCTGCCCTGATTTATGAGTCATAACATCCGCCGTGCACATGCGCATAACGCACAAACAGCCGAAGTTACACTAGCAGCTGTTACACAAATTTGCTGTTGTATGTAGTTCTGGATCGGCCCATTGGGCCGTATTCAGACCTCCGGCCGCACTGCATATGCGGCCGGAGTTTACTGATATGAACTACTGCGCATGCGTAGTAATTTCGTTACGATATCTACGTTACTTTTTGCAACGTAGATTGCATATACGCGGTCTTAAAGTAACGTAGATGTCGTAACGAAATTACTGCGCATGCGCAGTAGTTCATATCGGTAAACTCCGGCCGCATATGCAATAATACCCATTATGTGTAGAAAGAAGAAAATAAATAGGAAAACCTTTTATGTAATGCACTTAAACGTTATCCATTGCAATCAAAATCCTTTTATTCTAATTGAAAAGGATGGTAGGAGAAAGAACTAATACAACCTTGCGCTACAATCCCTAAACTACCTTACATTTTTCTATTCATGCATGTGGAAATTCATGGAACTATAGGGTTGGGATGGGTATGCAGATTGAAGGAATGCCTATTCAGGCAGCATGGTGGGTCAAGTAGTTAGCATTTCTGCCTCATATGGCTGATGTCTTGATGTCTTAACGGTGTTATGTTTGTATGTTCTCCCCGTGTCTGTGTGGGTTTCCTCTGGGTGCACCGATTTCCTCCCACACTCCAAAAACATGCTGGTAGGTTAATTGACTGCTGACTAAATTACTACCACTACTAGTCTGTGCATGTATGTTGGGCAGGGACTGATGTGAATTACAAATATTCTCTGTACAGCGCTGTGGAATTGGAGGTGATGATGATGATGATGATGGAGTGTTCACTTGCAAACTTAGCCCAGCTCCTCTGATGTATTTTAATGCATTCTGATTGGTTAGTACGACTACACTGAAACCTGCAGAAGTTGGGGAAAATTCGGATCTATGTATACGACCAAAAAAGATTATCAGCGTGATTAACACTTCATGTTTTATATATAGCGCCCACAGTCGAGGGAGCTCAACATCACACCGATAAATCACCTTCTAATGTTTTTTATGTTTTGCTTATACAACACTGGTGCTTATTATTACTGCGTGACCATTATTGTAAGACACAGAATACTGTTGAGGCTAAAGAGAGCGGAGAAGAAGGACACATACATCTATATATTGCTATTATATCAAGACTACAAAGTGTGAGTAGTCTGAATTCCCAGTATTATTCTGGCGGAACTGTTCTGTATTTGCTGCACAAAGAGGTGTGTTATTGTTTGTGTTTTATTGAAATGTCGGTTGTGTGAACACCTGACAGAGACCAAAAAAGAGCAATAAATCTAAACTAACGAGAAATATCATTTGTGAGTGGAAACTTGTTATGGAAATATCAGTGTAAACTTAAGACACACTGTACCATGTGGGGCTGTTATTCTTTGCCTTTCATATAACTATGGGGTGATTCGTGAGAGGTAATAACAACTGAGACATCAATCACTCAAGAGAGGAGTTTTATACATAGAAGAGAATAACACATTCAATTTTATCAGCAAAATGAAGCAAGTTCTACACTGAAAAATAATAGATGCAATATTACCGTCACTCCTCAAATGATGAAAACTTGCTCATGGTGCTCTTCCGCTATGTAGACAAAATCATAGTAGTGATGGAAGTCACTCTTAAGACTAATGGGTGTAATGAATCTTTATCACAATTTATTTTCCAAAAAACATCATAAGAAAATGTCAGTCCAACGTTTCAATCGGTCTCTGACGATTTTCCTCAGGGACTTGGCCCCGCGAGTGTGACCGCTGACACTGTGATGACTATACTGGAAGTCTGTTTCCGGCGCATCCCTTCGGTGAGGCATGGTGTTGACGTCTTAGCCGGTAAGTGCACTCCTCTATATATTTCTGCTACAGTAACTTGTGTTCTTTTGATCTGTTGTGTTGTCTGACAAGTCCCTGAGGAAAATCGACAGAGAACGATTGAAACGTTGGACCAACATGTTCTTATGATGTTTTTTGGAAAATAAATTGTGATACAGATTCATTACACCTATTAGTGTCAAGAGTGACTTCCATCACTACTATGGATTCAGAAAGAAACTTACCTTATCAGCTCTGTTGTCAGTTTGGGGGAAGTTGAATTGTATATCTTCTCCTGAATACACCATTACTAGGAACTTAGCAAAGGGGGGCCTGCTCCAGACCTACGGGCGCCTTATGGCTGCCCAAGGTCTGTACGGCCGTCATCGTAGCGAGTGAACGCCCCATGCACGGGGAGTCTGGACCCTTACGTGTCCAGATTCCTACCCTATCTATTACGATCAGCTCTGTGGCCTTACGTCTGCATTGCTGATCGTAACGAGGCTTCCTCCACCCCGTTCCCTAATTTGCATGCCTACGCCATGCGTAAAGGGGGGAAAAGCCCCCTTCTCGTAACAGACGGCCGCTGTAACTATAGTTATGCTTTCATAACAGGGAAATTATGGCCACGGCGGCCGTAATTCCCAGGGCGGCCGTAGTTCTGGATCAGGCCCAGGGTGCGTAGTTATGCAGCCGTAGCGGGGAGTGCACTCCCAGCATTCAGTAGTAAATACGTGTCCAGATTCCTACCTTAACTTTTACGACTAGGTCAGCGGCCATACGGCGGGGATACAGCCATCGTAAATGAAGGGTCTGCCCCTTCATCGTAAAAACTAACTTTGCCTAACAAGGGACTTATGCAAATGACTTGCTTAAGACCCCTATCGGCCGGAGTTGAGGATGTGGTGCTATTGTGTTTGTGTAGAATTGTTTTCAGTATATTCACCTCTGCCTCTACAGGTTTTTAGGTGTTAGAGAGTGAGAGTGTCACCCCTTATACAGTCACATAGAAACACAAAGGGAGCACAGGTTTATATTAACCTTAAATTTCCACATAAGCCCTAATCCTACACTCACCGCAGCCGTCGCATTCTGTGCCGAATCACCCCCGCTGACTCTCAGTAATGGGAACGGGTAAATAGATACCGTTACCAATAGTACTTTTCTCATTTTGCCCTATTTTGAACAATGATACAGCGGTCATTCAGTTAGCGGTTGTATAATGTTTGAAATTAGGCCGTTCTAACCGGCAACTGCATCCCGGGTGAAACGGTTCCTCACTTCAGATTGGTGAGATTTGTGTAGTGTGTAATTTCTAACATTTCTTACCAACACTGGCTTATGGTAAGATCCAATTAATCTAACAGTAGAACAGCCAATATTGTTCCTTATTTTTTATTTTATACTATATAATAATATACAATATTTATATACTAGGGCCCTGATTCACTTAGGATAGAAATAGAGATTTTGTACTTGGCTAAAAATACGCATCGCAATTATACGCAAGTGCGATTCAAGGATAGCAGCGGCTGCAGCTAAACACACCCACACACTCGTTCGTGTTTTTCCGTGTGTAAGTATGCCGTGCGTGGAAATAGGAAAGTACTTAAGAAATGGTCCTTGAATCGTGCTTGAATTTGAGGACTTATTTTTAGTAGAGATTCAGCCAAACGTTTAGCAACGCAGTCATTACTGTTTTACTTTGATACATTTATTAACTAGCATGCCTTTGTATTTTTGGACTATAAATTAATTCTTTGAAAAAGTGAAAATATTAGGCAACTCTAACTGTGCCATAAACTACCCTAAAAAGAAGGAGAAAAAACATGGAAAATGTAATCCTGCAAAAAGAATTCGCTGGGCATGATTGTTTTTAAAATTTTCAATAAAATGTTTTGTTTTATTTAAACATTCTTACAAATGTAACATAAATTAACAAAAAACAGAAATTAAGCATACTGGCTTAAATAAATAATTTAAAACAAAAAAAATAAAAATAATAATGCAACATTGGGGCAGATCCAGAAAAACGTTTTCCAGCGTATTTACGCCTGGCGGAGACATAAAAACGCTTTTTTGTATGTACTGAGCATGCGCGCGGCAGATCTTAACGCTACATAACACAACGTAACTCTGAGCGTAAGGGCCTTTCACGTAACAGTAGCATAAAAACGTTTGAGGGGGCATGCTAATATTACGATAGCCGTAAGCATGATGCAATTACGGAATGTAGTCGGGGGATTGCATTTAAATCGTAAAGCATGGGTGCGCTTAGCGGCATTACTACGCGCAAGCTATACGTACATGTGCGGACATGAGCGCTTACACTGCCAAAAGTTAAGGTAGGGTTTGGAAAGCGTAAACCAGCCAAAGTACGTACATGCAAGGGGAGTGCCTAGGGGAGTGCTTAGAAGGCACGCTCACGTAAATATGCTACGCTAGGAAACGGATTACAAGCGGAGTCCTGGATCTACCCCATTATTCCTATTTTGAAAATAAACACAAATAAGTGAAACAAATGGTTAGCTTGATACTGTTGAAAGTGTTTTATTAAATAGTATAAAACCATAGCTTTAAGTAGATGAACCTTATGTGTGTTAATTAATCGCACATGTGCATTGATTAAAATTATACAGCAGCTGATGGCTGTGTGCAGTGTGTATGGATGCATGGACTTTCATATGACACGACAGGCTTCAGCAACTTACGAGTGGTCAAGGGTTACCTTAACTTTTCCTGTGCTATGTTCTTTCACACAAGGCACTCCTGCTTGTGAATCAGTCGTAACTCTGTTGGAACACCCATACTGTACATTAGTAGCCCGTGTGAAGCTCATTTGCATTAAGAGTCTTGCCCCTGTAGCCACACATGCAGGACTCGTCCTGTGCCGATGTGTGCATCAGTTGTAAGTTTGACCTCCGTGTGTGTGAATCAGTTGGCCATGGTTTCCTTGCGTATATATTTGAGTTCTGGGCATGCGCAGTTTTAAAAATCGTAAAAACACGCAAGTAGATTCCAAACTAACTAAGTGTGAATCCGGTCCTAGATGTTTAATTTTCTTCCTTCCTTGATTCAACATGTTTATGTTATTGTTATAATACTTGGTATTTGGCCAAAAAGTTTTTGGAATTTAAGTATTTACAAAGCATCTTCCCTAAAGCCCATTTTATGTGCTAATTGTTTTATGTTTTTTTGTATTCGTCTGCAATACGATTTTCAAGAACATTTCCCTTATATGGTTCCTTGAGCTGTTTGTTTTCTGTGATGGCATTTTCAAGTTATTGGTTGCTTTAGGTCTTTTGTCTTTGTGTTGTGAAGCTGAATGAGTGAAACAAGACACATCGAGAGAATTGGCCGGAGATCAACCGGGACATTCTGTTTTGCTTATAAAAAAATGTTAGATTATAAGAAAATTCTTTTTTTTTCTTCAGCCGTATGCTTTTCATGTGGGATGTGTTGTATTTATGTTTTGTTTTTTGGATACCAGAAGCGGAATGCTTCACGAAGACTCCTGCGCTTGGCATGTAGATTGATGTTATACGGAGGACAACTCATGCAACGAAAAACTGGATGCAGAAGAGACGAATTCTACAACGAAACATGTTTCTCAAATACATTTCACATGAAGCCTTCTTTTAGACATGTTAAAAACAGAAGTTAAAAATGATTAAAAAATGGGTGCTGTCGTCTTTTTTGAGGATGGAGAACAACTGGAGTCAGACTGGAGCCAAAGGTCGGGGTCAACGGTAATAGAAATCTGGCACAAATTTCTAGTTTATCTTCTGCATGATGAAAAGCTGCCAAACCATATATACACATTGTAGTGAAGAGTAAAAAGTGTCTGATTCCTCTCCAGAGTATTCATGAGGGCTTCTGTTTAGAAGATAGTTTCTTAGGTAACAGGAGAATAACATATTAGAACTATTTCTCATTTTACAGAAAATTTGGCTGCTTTCAATGTAAAATCTCACGCCTGACATTTTTTAAGAGGTAGAGCATTGCCCCTGAAGACTTCAAAAATAGGCAGCATAAAAAAGTGATAGATAGAGTATTGCCCCTGAAGACTTCAAAAATAAGCAGCATAAAAAAGAGATAGATAGATAGATAGATAGATAGATAGATAGATAGATAGATAGATAGATAGATAGATAGAATGTAGTTGACACGTTCAAGGGGGGTTTGGGATCTGTCCCGGG
>WWET01008110.1:9699-22338 GCA_011038615.1 Limnodynastes dumerilii | reverse complement strand
CTTGGCCAATTCAAACGGCTGAGACGCAATTGTACACATGTAGAAAAGTTCCAGGAACAAAGCGAACACATGGCACAACAATTCCGAGAAAAAGGATATAATGAAACCACGGTTAAGAAAGCCCTCACAATTGCCACAAACACTGACAGAAACGACCTCCTACAATACAAAGACAAAACAACCACCACTAACTCGCTACCCGATAAAATATTTTTCATCACACAATACAATACCAAAGCTGTAAAAATACGCAACATCCTAAGAAAACACTGGCCAATTCTGCAAAAAGATGACACCCTGATTAATGTCCTAGGCCCACGTCCAGATATAATCTTCCAGAAAGCCAACAATTTACGCCAACAATTAGTACAAAATCATATTAAACAACCCATAACGTCCACATGGCTAAAAGAAGAAAGAGGCTTCTTTCACTGTAATAGGTGCATAGGCTGCAAGACGGGCAGTTACAGCAGCACCAAACCTACGAGGGAATTCACGTCATTCACCACCAATCAAAATTACAAAATCCAATCCACCATCAATTGCAGTTCCAAATACGTCATCTATCTCCTCACCTGCCCCTGTAATTTACAGTACATCGGCAGAACCATCAGGCCCCTGAAAGAACGCATAGGGTAACATATTAGGAATATCCGCAAAGGATATGAAGCACACAGTGTTTCAGACCACTTTAGGGTACATCACAACCAAGACCCAACCCACCTCAAGTTCACAGGGATAGAAACCATCAGAAAAGACTGGAGGGGAGGGGACAGACTTAAAGTCATAAATAAAACAGAACTTAAGTGGATCTTTTCACTAAAAACCTTCCAACCACACGGTATGAATATCAACACAGATGTAATGCCCGCTCTCAACTAATACATGTCACCCAATTTTATTTCCGTCTACCCATCCTTTTTTAGGATACTAACATCTTTCTCATCCACCTTTCCATTTTTAGGACATCAAAACAATTCCCGTCCAACCAGTCATTTATCTATCCCTCTCATATTGTATCTGCCCCCCAGTGGCCATTCTGCATACTGCACCATTCATAATAAGGGATTTTTCCTATCCCTCATTTTTTATGCACCACCCCCGCTCCCCACATGATCCCCCTGCGCCTATTTAATCCCCCACCTCCCTCACATCACCTTACCCCCTGAGGAAGCCATTTCGTTTGGCGAAACGCGTTGGGACTCACACACCGACTCTTTTGTTTTTGTAAATACTTTATTTGCCAATAAAAGAATATCTTGTCCAATACTGACAAGCCTTTGCATCCCGTTTTGTCGGGACACTCCAGCGGCACCCGCCAGCATCCAGGGCACCCCCCCGCCAGGGATCCCCCGGCATCACCACCACACTGCATGCACCTCACTGTGCAGCCACACAGTGAGAATTAGACGCAACTCCATACTACGTTGTTAGAGGAGCCCAGCAGCATAAGAGTGCCCAGCAGGACATGGAAGTCCAGCCGCCGCTGTTAAGAACACCGCAAAAGGATCATCAGCCGAAGAAGCAAAGCAGCCCTGAGAGACGCAGCCAGCATCGAGCCTCCCCGACTCCACAGCGACCAGACGCACGAGGGAAACCCCGGCCTCCCCACGACCAGACGCTGTGACGTAGAAGGGACTCCAGGAAGAAGGCGCGCCTGCAGCCAGCAGGTGCAGAAGGTCTCCAAGTCACACCAGACGGAACACAGGGCCACAAGCTACACTACAAAACTCGGTACACGCTAAGAAATCAAGAGACGAGCAGGGTGAGTACATTGCCTCATATCCAGTACTATTTTTGTTGGAACGTACCACTCTATGTCCTTCCCCCTCTCTCCATCTCTTGTTTCCTCCTGTTACCGAGTTACACCAGCCTCCAACAACGCAGATAACAGGTGCGTGAAAGGCAGGGGTTAAGCTGCTTGCCACAGAAACAAAAGGAAAAAATAGCCCCAGCACACTGCTATAAACCAGTAACAAACTCTACTGTTCTATCTGTAAAATAAAACACAGAAATGTTCGTTACACATATTTGATCAAATATGGGATAAGCCACCAGCCACTGTCAAGGCCTTTCTGTATATGGTGGTCCTAACTCTAAAATTGAGAGTCCCAATGTTGGGTCCCATATATATGTTTATAAATTGAGAGCCAACTTACCTAGGAGACACCCCTTAAAGTCTCCAGAATGGCTGCTGTGAAACAATATGTGTAACGAACACATCTATATGCTGGCCTGCAGCAGGAACTTGCTGCCTTTGCATTGGTGGGCGTCTCCTTATTTATGCCTTACGTCTTTACTCAGGGACTGGTTATAGCGTGTCTCCTGTCTATCCTGCTTCTTCCTTGCTCATTTTTGTGGTTCTATTTGATTGCTGCCTGTTTCTTGTTCCTGCCCCTGTTCCTACCTTGTCTTCCCAGGTTATCCCCTGTGTCTCATCTTTCCTGGAGTGTGTGTTCCCAGTCTGTCTTCCTCTGTCTGTCCTAGTATCTTTGGATACAATTGTATTTCTGTGCTTTACCATCTACACTATTGTATATCTGTGCTATACCATCTGCACCATTGTATATCTGTACTATACCATCTGCACTTCTGTATATCTGTGCTATACCATCTGCATCATTGTATATCTGTGCTATACCATCTGCACTGGGTGTGGGACCCTGCTTAGAATGGCTTTATTTTGATAGGACCGTTTCCTCCCAGCCAATTGCGAACTGGCTGGAATTTCGATTGCATATGCCTCAATGAGGCATAGCAATCGATCCACAGAGCACTGAGCTTTTGGTGCTCTGAAAAGGTAAGAAGAGTTAGTCCCCCACTCCTTCCCCTTATTCTAACCCTAACCCTCCACTCTCAATACCCTAATTGTGTGGTCCGGCAGTAGCGGCGCAGTGGTGGATTATCGGCGGCAGCGGTATTTCCAAATAAAAATAGGTGAGTATGCCGATTAGCCATTCTAAAAAAAATTCTAAACTGCATAGTATTTGAAATTCTGTGCCTTTAACAAAATTGCATTGCTCGGGGAACAAATGTATATAATATTTTATTTTTCATTCTATTGAACCCAGATATATGTAGGCCAGGGCAGACATAAACTAGCTCTCTTTGCAGATTACCTCCTGGCTACCCTTTCTAAACGAGTGGTTCAAGAGTTCCGCCAATTCGGAGCACTTTCTCATTTCAAAATTAATTGTACGAAATCTGTTGCACTTAATCTCACGGCAAGTCTGGAGACAATTTTCAGTCTGCAAAATACATTTGCATTTTGCTGGCACGCTTCCCACTTACGATCTCAAAACTATATTCCCTTTGAATTTTACTCCTCTCTTAACCAAACTGAGAACGGAACTCTGCAGCTGGTCAGTGGGTATGTTCACTTTCATAGGCAGAATAAATATAATCAAAATGGTTACCCTACCCAAGATCTTTTACTATATCCAAACACTTCCCATACAGATCCCTAATCACTGGTTTGCGGAAATTATTTATTTATTTATTTATTTATTAACAGGTTTTTATATAGTGCCAGCAGATTACGTAGGGCTTTACAATTTTAACAATCATATAACAGGACGGGGTGGGCACCTCCTAAAAATAATTTACCTCTTAAGATCATTAATTGCTTCATACACAATAACATCTAATCATCAGATCAATAATTACATGTAATAACTCCTAGATTTCTGTTAATGGTTAAACTTAAGTAGTTTTTAAAAGGTATGTTTGAATATTTTACCATATAATAAATAATAAAAAAAAAGGGTTTTAGAAAAATAGGAGAACAAGTGACCTTCTAATTCAAGATCTGGCTATTTAGAAACTGTTGTCTATAACTTAATTAAAATGATATATTCACTCCTATGGCAAGTAATGATAAATCACTTAATAAATTAAAATTAAATTATTAAAATAAATTAATAAGTAAATGTTAAACTCAGCTCATTTAGGAGACCACCTTCCATAATACAACACAATAAAAAACAAATTGCTAATAGTAACATATTACTTTTAATATATTATTAAATGTAGCTTATAGTCTTAGCAATAAAAAGGTATACACAAATAGCGTTTTAAAGCAAAACATATATAAAGCTAATTTTTCAATAAAGTGCCATTAAATAAATTATTGCAAATACTCAAACAAAAAGTCTCAAGATAGCAAATATAATGTCAATGGTTGTGAAGGATAAATGTATTTCCAAGAAATAGAAATATTCTTGTTGTAATGATTTTAATAAATGCTGTTGTCTAGGATGGCACATATGGTAGTATATGGTGGTATAGTAGGGGTCTGGGAATGGCACACAACTATACTATATGCCATGTCCAAATGCTAATATACCCAACATAATTTGTGCCACCTTAGACTCTTAATATAATACATATATAGCTTATATGGTGTGCCATCTCCAGAGCCCTAATATACCCAAACTGTAATACATGTGAAATATATTTAAAGTCTGGAGAAGGCACAACACCATTTCATACAAACACTTGCATATAATCCCCTGCCAATTATATTTTCTCTTTTTCTCATTTTTATAGCACCTCTTACATGTCAGCTTTCCTCACACATCCCCTGCTAATCTTATTACATATTTTCCCCCCTTACACACATCACTTTGTACATACACTGCTACTTTACCTGACTCTCCTGCAGCCTGGCCAGCACCTCACACCATGTGACTACATAAGTCACATGTCCTGTGATGTCAGAGGCTCCTCTCAGTGAAGGACCTGTAGCCACAGACGGAGGTCTGTGCTGTGGCTGCTCCCCTTTTTTTTATTTATTTATTGCTCACTCTATTCTTTCAAGGGGGGGTCCTGGGCAGGTGGCACAACGGAGCCTCTGGAACTGTGTAATATCAGACACTCTTCACAAAAAGACAGTGAGGACAGTGAACTGCCGCTGGGGCCCCTCTGAACCATGAGGCCCATCACAAGTGTCCCCCTAGTCCCCCCCTGTCGCCGGGCCTGGCCGTAACTACGGTGGGCGGCGTACTCTGGATCAGGCGCATTGCATTGTTGGTTTGTGTTAAAAATAAATTTTTAGCATTTTTTATCAAGAATAACCATAATCATGTACACTGAATTAATCACACTCTCAGGTGTGTTAATTGAACCAACTGACTATTTAAGTTCACACACATGCTAGTTTCCTTGCTTTATAAAGTTCCAGTCAGGAACTAAACACGTTGCAAGGAACTTTGCTGCACTAGCTCTTTCATTTGTCTTATCTTTGGGAACTGCGCTCTTGCGCTCAATTACATTACCCACCTCGGGGATGCTCGGTCAGTGGTTTGGACAGAAAGAGTAGACAGTATCATCGGGAGCTGTTTTCTACATTTGGAGGTAAATTAGTTCATGGAGAGTGTATAGTGTTTCTGTGTTGTGCACAAAACATCTTTTGTCATAATCTGTTTGGGACCGAACTGTTCCTCAATTCTATTTTATGCAACTTGCCGCCATTCAGCCTATGATATGGGAGGACTGTGTATGCCAGCCACTTGATTGTGGTTATTAACTACACGGCATTTATCTTCTCCTGCTGGATGCACAATATTGATGTCACCACAATGATTTATTAGATTACCTATGACCTGTAACAAAAACTTCATACACTCATTCCAACTACCTCTCTGAATATCTTCATTGCCTCCTCAATATATTTTTCAATCAACTGTTTTCAGAGAGATTTATTGTATCTTTTCACAGCTGTATAACTGTTGTGGTTATAGGTTATACCTACCATTCGGGTCCCTTAATATTTTTGATATAGGTGGTTTCCTGCAGGCTGTGTGATATTTTGTACAAGTGCAACATTGTTACCAATAGGTTTGAATGTGCTCTGCTACTTTTTGGAGAAGTTCTTAATGGTATTGTTTTTTCTTTGTGTTGAATAAAATTGTTACAAATTTTTACCACTTGCATTGTTTCTATATGTGCAAGACTTTATTTAGTGTGGCTAATCTTTTATATGTTTTCCTTTTATGGTAGTGCACATACCCTTAGCCTGTGAAGTAATTTTGTGCTGCTCCCACGTTGTATTTGTATAGTCATATAACTATTGGTGAATGTCTCTTTAAATTGATAGCACTCATCACATTGGTTTTTATTTCCATCAAAAGTTGCTCAGGAAATACACCACTTATGTGGATAGCTTGCAACTATGTGGAAATAACTAAATATGTTTACAAGCATATTTGTGAATTAGGATTGATCTTCAAATTTACATGTACTCTGGATTGCATAAGTGGTATTGTTGTTTATGGCACTTACTACTAACGAAAATTATGTATAAGCCATTTGCTTTTAAATCAAAAACATTTTTATTGCACTTAAAAACAATAAGAGATAAAAATCAACCAAGTATTCTTTTGAAACATCTATAATCCTTCAATTCACAACCCTGCAAAGCAAACAAAAAACTAGAATTAATACACACATATGAATGCGGTTGTCATTTGTTCTTTCATATATGTTCTCTAAAACAATATATACTTTGATGTTGACAATTGTATTGGACATCATTACAGAAGTAAACATCTATTAAAAATATATTTAACAATTCTTATATTTATCACACCGTTCCCGTTGCAGTTAATTATGGTTTCACATTTAGCACTAATTATTTAGATATGTTTATGTTTAGATATGATAATCACATGGTACAATGCTGGTGCCCGTTCTACATGTCCAAGCAGACTATTTAAACAACACATTTCAGGGACTGTACTGCATTCTCCTGTCATGTACCAACATAGAGTTGTAAAATCTATTAAAACTCTTTATTTTTGGTAAATTCTCCGATTTGGATGAGGAGACAGCCGGCCCTCCACCTTCAAGCGGCGCCACCACAACTTCACCAATCTACGGTTGGCATACTCGTGAGTATTGGTAAAAAAAATTGTTAGGCAGGTGTTAATTTAAACTCAAAGTTCTTTTGTTAGGCCAAACACCATCGCAAACCAAGGAAGGTAAACAACTGTACATTTCTGCTAATACATTTTTGAAAAATAAAAATAAAATAGAAAGGGTAGTACTGAAAAGGCTGATAATTTATTAAGTAATAAAAACAATAATTCAAACTGTAATAACAAAAATAAACAATCGTGACTGCACAGACTCAGAATAGGTAGCAAATATTCCTGTAGTTATAGGATACTGCCACTGTCCTCTAGGATAATAGGATAATAGGTGAAACACATAAGTAATGTATAAGAGATAAAATATATTGCAGATCAATTCTCAGGAATAAAACAGATCAAACAAATAAAGTACAAAATTAGGTATGGTACCATACAAAAATAAAAAAATTATATGTGAAAAATATAGATATGGATAGGGTTGGATGAAAGTTTGCAAAATAATGCACTAATCGGCAATGGCAAAATTGCATTCAGTTCAATCCACAGAAGATGTAATGGTGATGTGCACACCACCGTACAGATATACACTGATAGCAAGAGACAGCCAGCACACTCAAGTTCAAAAACATATGAGTACTCACAGGAGCATCCATTTGTGTACCGATATAGCTGAACTTGGTGTCTCCGGATGGTATAGAGTATGCCAGTGGGTGTGCCGATATACACGCAGGTTAGTCCAGCTTTGGCGAAGTGGCCGCAATAACATGGGAGACAAGACTGGCTATGATGAGAAAATTCTAGATAGGTAAGCGGTGTAGCTAGTGGAGTAGGTAGTCCGGTAATTAGCATGAGCTATAGAGCTCCAACGCCGTGTAGTCCCGGAGTCAGGTGTCTTGGTCCTTAGCAGGTGTAATAATAAAGTGCTAGTATTACAAGAAGGGGGAATGATGACAAGGCTAGAAAGCTGTTAGCTGATTGTAAATGGTTCCAAAGTCCAAGCGTCACTGAACAGCCTGCCGCGTTTCTCCCTGGCGGGTTTTTTCAAAGTGGGTGGGATACCGATTGTGTCATGTTTAAGTAGTATCTAGATTGATTAGAATCTGGTGGGTTTATGCAGTGAAACATCATGGCAGCATTTATTATTTCTATGTTGACTCTATAAGCAACTATATATATATATATATATATATATATATACACACATATATATATATATATATATATAATACTGTATAAGAGGGTATTACACATGATATATATATAACGCTCCAGTACATAATACTGTATAAGAGGGTATTACACATGATATATATATAACGCTCCAGTACATAATACTGTATAAGAGGGTATTACACATG
Organism: Limnodynastes dumerilii; assembly: GCA_011038615.1. NCBI lineage: Eukaryota > Metazoa > Chordata > Amphibia > Anura > Limnodynastidae > Limnodynastes > Limnodynastes dumerilii. The sequence goes on along the minus strand of WWET01008110.1, from coordinate 14,108 downwards.
ATATATATATAACGCTCCAGTACATAATACTGTATAAGAGGGTATTACACATGATATATATATAACGCTCCAGTACATAATACTGTATAAGAGGGTATTACACATGATATATATATAACGCTCCAGTACATAATACTGTATAAGAGGGTATTACACATGATATATATATAACGCTCCAGTACATAATACTGTATAAGAGGGTATTACACATGATATATATATAACGCTCCAGTACATAATACTGTATAAGAGGGTATTACACATGATATATATATAACGCTCCAGTACATAATACTGTATAAGAGGGTATTACACATGATATATATATAACGCTCCAGTACATAATACTGTATAAGAGGGTATTACACATGATATATATATAACGCTCCTGTACACAATACTGTATAAGAGGGTATTACACATGATATATATATATATATAACGCTCCTGTACATAATACTGTATAAGAGGGTATTACACATGATATATATATAACGCTCCTGTACATAATACTGTATAAGAGGGTATTACACATGATATATATGTATATATATATATATATATATATATATATATATATATACATACATATATAGCTCTCTTTCTTCATCCATGCATGTATGCCTGCTTTGGCCACCTGAAGACACAGATAAGTAATAAATTGAATTACTATCTCATTTATTAATATCATTCTTCAATTTTTATTCATTCATATTAAGGGGGAACAGTATGCTAACATAACATTATCCATATTGGGGTAGATCCAGAACTACGTGTGTGCGTGCGTATATTCGTGGAGCGTATTTTCGTACACGTAAGTTCGCTACACTCCCCTCGGCACACCCCTTGCACGGACGTATTTTGTCAAAATACGTTACCCAAACAATACCTTAACTTTTCCAAACGTAACAGCATACGTCCGCTAACGGACGTACTGACTACGCGAACGTACGCAGCTTAGCACGCCCATACTGTACACTTTAAATACCACCCCCCGCCTACTACACGTAAAACGCACGTATTATTGACAAACGTAAATTTGGCACGCCCACACGTAAGTATTTACGTGAGACATACGTGAATCACCCATACGTTCAAAATTACGCTACGTGAATGTGCGTATTTTCTATGGTGCGCATGCACAGTGCGTTCTAATCTGCGAATTTACGTCTACGCGGAAATGCGTAGTTCTGGATCTGCCCCATTATGTCTAAGTGTATGACAAATTAATATTGTGTCTACATAAAATAGAACAGCCATCAGAGGAGAAATAGACCCTTATAGGGATCTATTTATTCTCATGAAATGAAACTACATGTAACTTGTAAATAAGATAAGTCAGAAGTGATTAAGTTTAATGGACTCATTGAGCCCTTGTGGACTGAATGTATCTAATTGAAAGATCCAAAAGACCCTCTTACATAGGGTGGAAAATCTATCTCCTCCTCTCGGAGTGGAGTCTATTTGTTCAATGGCATGGACAGTTATGACCCCAACATCGCTCCCATGGCCATTTTTTATATGGTGAGACAGAAAGTGCACGGTGTTGCCTTTTAGGATGTTGTGACGATGATGATATAAAGCATATGCATAGGGTCCTAACTGTCCTGTCATAAAACATAGAAACATAGAAAGTGACGGCAGATAAGAGCCACATGGCCCATCTAGTGTGCCCATTTGTTTATTGAAAACTATACTGACCCTAGACCCTATTTACCCTCAATTTGGTTTACAATTTAGGATACCCTGATATTTATCCCAAGCATGTTTAAATTGTTCTACTGTATTGGCCTCAACCACCTCAGATGGGAGAATATTCCATTTATCTATCACCCTTTCAGTGAAGTAATTTTTCCGCACATTTCCTTTGAATCTACCACCCTCAAGTTTATATCCATGCCCTCGTGTTCTATTACACCTTTTCTTTTGAAAAATTGTACCCTCCTCTAGCTGGTCACAACCCTTGATGTATTTGAAAGCTGCTATCATGTCCCCCCTCTCCCTTCTCTGCTCCAAGCTATACATGTTTAGTTCCTCTAGCCTTTCTTGGTATGATTTGTTACAAAGGCCATGGACCATTTTAGTTGCTCTTCTTTGCACAGTCTCTAATGCATTTATGTCTTTCTGGAGATATGGCCTCCAGAACTGAACACAGTATTCTAGGGGAGGGCGTACCAATGATTTATAAAGGGGCATCACTACTTCTCTCTTTCTGCTACTAATTCCTCTCCCTATGCAACCAAGCATCTGACTTGCCTTTCTCATTGCTTTGTTACATTGATTGGCTACCTTTACATTGATTGTCAACATACTGTAGGCCACAATTGCAGCTAATTACAAAAATTACAAAACTGCTCTTACAATTTAGGAAGGATTTAATAGTGAATTCTTCCCCTGTGATGGAAGAAGAGAAATGTTTGTTATTATTTTTATTTGCAAAAGAGCATGTAGTGCAGTGAGGGTGATTACAGCAAAAAAAAATCCCATGGATTTAGGTGGTATCCACATGGGATGTTTTCTGCACTGTCCTATTTTATTCCTCACTGAAAAATGACTATGTACCAGATGATTAGCTAGATTTTTAGCCTTTTTGAAGACTACTGTAGGTTGATTCTCTAAGAGGGGTGATAGTGTTCTGTCTAACTTCAAAATTGGATAAATTTTTTAAGGATTTATTTGATCTTATGTGAACCAGAATTAAAATGAGTATCAAACGGAATAAAGTAATCTCTCCTCTGTGTGTTGTTGATTTTGATATGATTTAGTGGTGTCTAATAACTGTCATCTGTCCAATTTTAGTGCTTTTCATATGCTTGCACTACCAATTCTCTAGAATATTTTTGTTCAATATTGCACTCCGTTTGATAAACATATCTTGCGAAGAACAGTTCCACCTAAGGCAGAGGAACTGCACCGCTGGAATGTTATTCTTCCAATCTGGATAGTGACACCTTTTATAGTGTAGGAAAAGACTAGAATCTATCTTTCCAGTAAGTACTTGTATATAATGTTTGCTGTAGAATTGATACTTTGACATCTAAAAAATTAATAGTATCTGCACTAAAAGTATGTGTAAATTTGAGACCGTAGGAATTATTATTTCAATTGGAAACAAAAAGTAATAATAGAACTAATGCCCCATTAGTTCTATTATTTCTTTTTGTTTCCAATTGAAATAATAATTCCTACGGTCTCAAATTTACACATACTTTTAGTGCAGATACTATTAATTTTTTAGATGTCAAAGTATCAATTCTACAGCAAACATTATATACAAGTACTTACTGGAAAGATAGATTCTAGTCTTTTCCTACACTATAAAAGGTGTCACTATCCAGATTGGAAGAATAACATTCCAGCGGTGCAGTTCCTCTGCCTTAGGTGGAACTGTTCTTCGCAAGATATGTTTATCAAACGGAGTGCAATATTGAACAAAAATATTCTAGAGAATTGGTAGTGCAAGCATATGAAAAGCACTAAAATTGGACAGATGACAGTTATTAGACACCACTAAATCATATCAAAATCAACAACACACAGAGGAGAGATTACTTTATTCCGTTTGATACTCATTTTAATTCTGGTTCACATAAGATCAAATAAATCCTTAAAAAATTTATCCAATTTTGAAGTTAGACAGAACACTATCACCCCTCTTAGAGAATCAACCTACAGTAGTCTTCAAAAAGGCTAAAAATCTAGCTAATCATCTGGTACATAGTCATTTTTCAGTGAGGAATAAAATAGGACAGTGCAGAAAACATCCCATGTGGATACCACCTAAATCCATGGGATTTTTTTTTGCTGTAATCACCCTCACTGCACTACATGCTCTTTTGCAAATAAAAATAATAACAAACATTTCTCTTCTTCCATCACAGGGGAAGAATTCACTATTAAATCCTTCCTAAATTGTAAGAGCAGTTTTGTAATTTTTGTAATTAGCTGCAATTGTGGCCTACAGTATGTTGACAATCAATGTAAAGGTAGCCAATCAATGTAACAAAGCAATGAGAAAGGCAAGTCAGATGCTTGGTTGCATAGGGAGAGGAATTAGTAGCAGAAAGAGAGAAGTAGTGATGCCCCTTTATAAATCATTGGTACACAGTCACCTAGAATACTGCGTTCAGTTCTGGAGGCCATATCTCCAGAAAGACATAAATACATTAGAGACCGTGCAAAGAAGAGCAACTAAAATGGTCCATGACCTTTGTAACAAATCATACCAAGAAAGGCAAGAGGAACTAAACATGTATAGCTTGGAACAGAGAAGGGAGAGGGGGGACATGATAGCAGCTTTCAAATACATCAAGGGTTGTGACCAGCTAGAGGAGGGTACCATTTTTCAAAAGAAAAGGTGTAATAGAACACAAGGGCATGAATATAAACTGGAGGGTGGTAGATTCAAA
>WWET01008109.1:26688-38208 GCA_011038615.1 Limnodynastes dumerilii | reverse complement strand
TCCTTTTCTGTCCCTTCATTTGACCCATGATCAGAAACCTGTGTACTTACGCACGTGATCGTGGGTATTGTGCGCCTTTTTATATGCTGCATTTGCACTGTGATTGGCTACTGGCTTTGACTGTTTCAATTGGTTTTAGAGCAAAGTATTTATTAACCCAAAAAAACGCATGGGCGTGCTTTCACTTATACGTATGACCGCATTATAAATGCACACATGAAAATATTAAACACTTGATTCTATGCATTTAGCATTGAACGTTATTGTGAATCGCTGGATGTGTGTGGGCCTGTCACCTTTATTCCTAGGTGATTGACAAGTCCATCTGCTTATGAGTAAATTTCATTTGAAAGTTATTGTAGGGGTTGAAGATTGGCTGCTCTTTGTGGGCGTTACAATATCCAACCAATGGCATAGTTTGATCCAAAGATGCGTAATGACGCTACATCACGCAGCGTCAATTAGCGTAACTTCATTCTTTGCATTAGAAAATGGCAGCTGCACGTGCGGAGCCGTTTAGCCGGGCAGAGTTGCGAATCCTGGTCCGCATTATGGACCAGTACGACCTCCGCCAGTCCCGCTGTAATGCTGCGGTAAGGGCTGCATACTACCGCATACAGCGGGAGATCAGACGCCGTCTTCGGGTCTACCGGCGTGTGGACCAACTCATGCGCCGGTGGTCAGATCTGAGGCGGCGCCAACCCGATCTGCTGGCGGAGGTCCAGCGGCATGCGCGGAGTAAGTATTTACTTTCAGTCATTACTTTCACTCTTCACTTTCAGTCATTATTTTTGAATTATGTACTGCTGACTGCACTGTTTTTTTTTTGGTTGCTGAAAGCAAGATTGTGTCCCACAATGTTTTAGGATTGTGTTATTTGTTATGATGTTGGCAAACTACCGTTGTTAAATTGTACAATATGATATGTTGGTATGTTTTTAGAATATGCCTAAATTTAATTAAGTAGCAGTTGTAGTGATGGACATGCTGGGTGTGTCATACCTGTGGTCTGGATATGTATATATCCTAGATATATTTTTAATTTTGCCACATTAAAAATCAAAAGAAAAATTTAATATTTGATGTTGTTTGAAGACACAGACGTTGCCAAGTTATGGGTTCAAGAGTAACTATGATGATGCATGATTTAAAAGATTGAAAAGTACTTATTTTAAACAAAACGTTTTGTATAAAAAATTAGAACATTAGTAAACTTAACTTTTTTTACTGTTAATTAACATGTGTGTTATCTATTTCTATCCATTAGGACGGGACAGACAGAGAATAGCAGAGTTTGCCCGCCCCCAGCTGCAGCGCGAGGAGCAGGAGGAGGAGGAGGAGGAGCAGGAGGAGGAGGAGCAGGAGGACCAGGCGGAGGAGCCCTGCAATGAATGTAGTTTGGGGTCTCCTCCAGAAGCTCCACACCTGCTTCCGGAACCACCGGCAGAGCCACAGCACCATCATGTGCAGCCAGCACCCATTGAAGGGGTCATTGGTAAGTGTATATTTAAAAACAAAAACAAATTTGGCCCTTCATTCTCTGTTAATTCTCTTCATTCAATGTTAATAATGTCTAAGTTTAAACAAAAAACCATCTGCATCCTTAAACATGTAAAAAAAAAATTATGACAAATTTGAACAGTTATTGAGTATTTTATTTCTTTATTTCAAATGGGACAGTACTTTTAGTGATATAAGGTTTTTCCAATTGTGATATTGTGAAAAATTGGATGTTGAAGCAAGTTACATAAATAATGGTACCAATGTTAAAAAACACATGCAATATGTGACATGTGTGTTCAATGTTCATTGCATGTTCATAGAATGTTAATTGTATAAATAATTGTACCAATGTTAAAAAACACATGTTATATGCATACATATGCAATATGCATGTGTGTTCAATGTTAATTGCATGTTCATAGAATGTTAATTGTATTGAATATAAGTATGATTGTGGTAGACTAATATAACTGATTATGTTTTTCTTATTATTTTTTCCAGATGTTCCAAACATGGACGTCTTCAATGAGGAAGTGCTCAATCTGCTGCACATGATGGTGCAAATGGGTCAAACGGCCCAAATTCTTTTAAATTTGTATCATCTTTTTAATCATTAATTTTTAATATGTAGATTTGTAGCCAATAATAATTTATTTATTGAATTGATTAATGTTTTATGTTAATACATTTTTGAAAAATGACCATCATTTCTTGTGTTTTGGATGCACCACTTAAACATTTACATATACATACATGACATTACACTTACATTATATTAAACATAGGATTAAGTACACATTTTTTAATGAAACATATTTTAATATATTTAGCCAAAAAATACACCTGTACATTGTCCACATTAAATTTGCTTAGTAGAGATTATATAAAATAATAATAATATTTGCATTCTTATTTTAAGTATTGACAGGAATAAAATATGATTAAAAATATTTTACACAACATGTTTTGGGATGTTATATTTATCTTATTTTGGACACATTGTTGATCCAAATATGTTTGGCTTACAAATTACAAATAGGAAATATCTTTAACAACATCTATATATAAATATATATTTTGACATGAAAGATATTAAATAAAAAAATAATAATATTAAAAGAACACCCCAATCCACATATAAAAATCTTTACATCTAAGCTTACCACACTAGGTGACACATGCATACTATGTTAAAAAACGTAATTGTGAATCAAACGTACGTATTCACCAAACGTCCACATGATCCACAACTACTAATGTATTACGTAATGCGTATATTCGTACAAAAATACGCACGTGTGCGGACGTAATATGAGATACGTGTTGTAGGTGTGTCAACGTAATATACGTTCTTGCAATACAGCGTAATTATATTGATTACGTTTATGCGTATTTACATACGTAAACGTACGTAAGTACATACGCACACGTAGTTCTGGATCTACCCCTTAGACAGTATATTATCTCAACCCACTTTACAAAGAATTACAACCGCACAAATATACTCACATATCAGATCTCTTTTACTGTTGAATTCTAACAGGATAGGCCTACAAAAATGGGTGGATCAGTTTCCGCATTTAACACTTGATGATATTTTGAAGGCATATGTAGCCATGAATAAGCAATTAATTTCTAGTTCTTATAAGGAAATGATGTACAAAATACCTCACTCCTAAGCTCAGATGCATTATTGGTTACACACAAACCACCAACTGTTATAAGTGTCGCAGCCCTGAAGCTGATCTATTACATTGTCTATGGTCTTGTCCCATTGTTCAAGACTTTTGAAAACTTGTACAGAGTTATATTACTGAAACACTGAAATTTGACTAATTACGCAAGACTGGGCTTTCTGGAACATCTATACACCAGAAATGCGCTGTCGTCTGACAGGGGGAGAGCGGAGATTATTATTATACAAAGCAGCTACTTCTAAAAAGGCCATCCTGTCTAAATGGATCAAACAAGATTCCCCAACCTTATTCATGGTTACATCTCGCTTAGCTTTTCTTTTTCAAATGGACTGGGTGGAAACCAGTTATCACAAGGAACAACATGCGAGCAGATTTTTCAATGTATGGTTGCCATATGTTGTTAGTTTACCTAATAATACTAAAGAGAGGTTAACTAAATGTTTTCAATCCATCACCTGGTACAATCAATCTTTGCTAGCCACTGATGATCCCTTCGAGTGTTGTTCTTAAGCAAACAAATGTTTACTTTCCTACAAGTTTACCTTTATGTATATTATTAACAAAATAAGACTTGCCATGGAGAGCAAAATATTGTTTATTTCTAGTTACATGTGCTAAGAGCTTTAACGTCTGTTTTCATTGTATTCTTCTGATTCGACTTTGTTTCACAAATACTTACCTCGTACTCACATTGTACTATGTATTGTGACTGAACTTCAAATAAAGATGCTTTCAAAAAGATATATTTACTGCAGGACATAATTACCCTAATGTGGGTTTCCAGTTCCAAGATTTTGGGAATAACTTTATGGCAATTCTATTACCAGCAGTTTAAGTAAGACTTTATACATTCATTAGTAAAATCTAATGAACTCAGTTTTTAAATTCTAAGTAGGTTGATTCCTTTCCAACTCATGATTTGAATGGTGCTGCCCAAATTTAGGAAAGTCCTTTTGAACTGCCAGTGAGTTGACTACCCTCTCACATATCACCAACTGCACCATTCCATGCAAATTATGTACCTGAACGGAATGAGTTGATCAGGTTGTTAATTTTTGCCAACAAAATTTTATCTGTGATTATCCAACTTTCAATCTGAAAAATGTTGCTTAATATCTACTCTTCCTATAAAGGTTTTCCACTGCATTTTTTTCTGCACTCCACTTCAGTCACTCCCTACTCTCCCTTTTATTACTATTATTATTATTATTATTATTATTATTATTATTATTATTATTACTATTATTATTATTATTATTATGAATAGTAGTAGTGGTATTATTAGTATTAATGATTATTTATAAGGCTTCCCAAGGTATCCACAACAAGCAATACACAATGGACATGTACAAAGCAGACACATGATAAAAATAACAACCCAGTGAAATATAAATATAGCTAGAAATAGAATGGACTAACATGACCAAATGTGGTTGAAGAAGTGGGGGAATAAGGTGGAAGAGAAAGAAGCAGGGTAGTAACAAGGAGGATACCAGGAAGAAGGGTGAGGGGAGACAGTTTAAGGCACTAGGAGAGTGGGGGACAACAAAAGGATGGAAGGCTACTCATGATAGCTAAAAGACTAATCAGAAGGGCAGATAAATAAGAGACAGGAGCAAAGAGGAAGAACTGGGTGGCTGGTGTGAGTGGTGAGGCAAGGGAAGTAAACAGGTGCACAATTAGGTTAAGAAGAGGAGGTGTTGGCTAACCTAAATAGGTGCTTGGCATGGCATGTTTTGGGGAAAGGCACCCAATGGTGGCATGTGGAAGGTTACAGCACCCCAAAATACTAAATCAGTAATCTCATGTCATTCATTTATTAGTTTAGGCAATCTTTGACTGCTATTATTATTATTATTATTATTATTTTTCTCAATTTCTTTCGTTTTTTTATTTTACATTTCTTAGAGCCTTTTTCTGATGGACTGACTAGTGGTAACTATGAGCAGATAAACTGATGAAGTGATGATTTTTCATTTTAACCTGTCATCCCTCAGAATGTTGTGCAGGGTGGTGTTTTTTGAGAGAAATTACCAAAATGAAAATCAGCATATAAGATACAACAGTATGTCCACCAAGCAGATTGAAGTGTATATATCACCGCTACACAGAGACCAGTGCCCCAGAGCCCTCTCACGGCCCACAAAAATACAATCCCAACGTTCGCCCTGGAGCTCACACTGCATGTGGTTGTGTTTGGAGACCACACCGCTCCGACCCTATGTGTTTTGTCATAAGACTTTGCCAGGGGGTGTGACGAATACGCTGCAACTAGAAAGTTGGGCGAGGTCTCATTTTAAACCTCATTTCATGGGCTTTCATGTGATATATACTGTATCTCAGCAGTGTGTTTCAATAAAAATGAAAATGATTTTCAAAATCAAAATGCTATTTTTATCAGCTTGACATAAAGGAGAGGCTGAGGTAATAGCATTTTGTCCTTAGTGTTTGAGATAGTTGGATCCCGCCGTTATGGAATGTGATTACCGCTCAGCTGTCACTGCCCAGGGATGCCAATGATGACACAGATATGTTTTGCTTTGTTAACTGCGATAATCCGGAAGATTGTTATCCTGAGTCCATCAGGTCTCATCACTATGGAACCTGGTCCACGCTCAGCTGAAAAAGTCCAAGTGTATTTTGGAAAATTACAAGTTCCGTTCACTTGGCAATTTATAATAATATAAGGAGCAAAGGAGACCTGTGTCATCAATATCCCTGAACCCCTGGACTGTTTCAGCTGAGCGGGGACCAGGTTCTATTGCGCCATATAATTACCTTTGCTAATTAGCAATTGTCTCTCCACCTATGCTGCATGTTTTATGTAGGTTTAAAATTTGAGCACGCTGGCATATGTATTACATGACAAACACAAATACCATTGTTTATAGTTGTGTTTTAATAGTGTGTATTTCTTAATAAAATATTTTTTCTAAACCTTTGCATATATCTTTTAGAACCATATAGCGTGGATATATTTTTTAGGTTTTTAGTATTTTGACTTTTACCAGGATGCAACCCCTTGTTTTATCCTGCGGCTGTGGTCCATTTAGAGGAAAATCCCATGTCATATAATCAGTGCCCGGAGCATGTCTACCCCTCGGCTAGGATGGCACCCGCCAGGGGTGCCAGCCACAAGGGACGCTGCCCGGCGATGCCACCCATGGCCAAGAGATAGTGTGTCGCCTGCTGGGACCATGCATCCAGCTGCAGTCTTACTCCATACCAGCACCGCTGGTCTGGTGTCAGACTGCGGCTGGATGCTAAAATGAAGGCTGGCTAGTTGCTAGGCTCCAACCCCCCAGGTTTTCTTTCCTTAAAGGCTGTATCCCCCGACTGTGGGACTGTGGCTAGAATATGAAGTCCTGCGGTGGCTAAGGTAAAAAAAAACCTGGGAGGGGGGGGGCTGGAGCCTGGAGCCTCTAGACGCGCCGATCCACTTTAATAGCCAGCTTCATGAGATCCTCAAGGGTAGGAGGAGTGGGATATTGGACCAGGGAATCTTTGACCTGTTCGGATAGCCCCAGGCGAAATTGCGAACGAAGAGCCGGGTCATTCCAATGACAATCCGTGGCCCAAGTACGAAATTCGGCGGCAAACTCTTCCACAGATCGTTTGCCCTGACGAATGGATCGGATTTTGGCCTCTGCGATGGACTCCAGATCCGGGTCATCGTAAATTATCCCCATGGTATTGAAAAATTCCTCCACTGAATGTCTGGCGGGATGAGCAGGATCCAAAGTGAAAGCCCAGGATTGAGGTTCCCCCTGCAGCAGGGAAATAATGAGTCCCACTTTCTGAAATTCGGAGCCAGAAGACAAGGGGCGTAGTTGGAAGTATAGTAAACAACTGTTTTTGAACAGTCGAAACTTGGAACGGTCACCCTGGAAGCGATCGGGAAGCGGAGCCTTAATGTCTTGGACTGGGGCAGCAGGACTTGGTTCCGGTGGAGAAGGACGGAGCGAAGCGGCTGGAGGCTCATGATGGGAGTAATAGGAGTGGGGCTGGAGGCACATGATGGGAGTACTGCAGGGGCTGGAGGTACAAGATGGGAGTACTGGGGGGCTGGAGGCTCTGTACTGTCAGTGCGAGCTTTAGTAAAAGGTACATAGGACAACTTACATTTTAGGCCATGTGCAAGCTTCATCTATACATTCTGTAATGCATATTGTCGGCCAACTTGAATATCTCCTCTAAGCCATGGTTAGGTAATATAATCTGTTCACTAATTAATACTGTGGGCTAGAATTACTAAACTGCTGAATAGGAAAAGTGGAGATGTTGCCCAAAGCATCCAATCATATTCTAGCTCTCACTTTCCTGTTACATACTAGAGAATGTCAGCTAGAAGCTGATTGGTTCCTATGGGCAAAATCTCCACTTTTCCTTTTCCACAGTTTAGTAAAGATGACCCTATAGCTCTGAAAAGTGTATTGTACATTTTAATTTAATCTATAATTTTCCTGTTATTCCTTTTCTCTGAAATACATTATATTGTAATATTATGATATATCTGTGAATAGGGTTTTGTACATGAACAAAAATAGTTTGTCAAAATTTGCTAAAATTACACAAAAAAATCTAATTAAAATTTGTAAACATTTTTGTGCTGCCTTTTGAGATTATGCTTTTAAAATACTGTGGATTGTATATATTCTAAATCATTTACACCACTGGGATTCAATACCCTTAGCATGTGTAATTCTTATATTAACTTTAAGTTTATTTATATGTACAGTGTATGTATATTGTGTGCCTAGCTTTTATGATTATTTCCCCCCCAGGAATTCTTATAAAGATCACAGAGATTTAATTGAAACTGAGAACACATAAATTGTGTTTTTAACTGATCCAGATAAGCAAAAAGTAACAATATTGCTTTGAAAACGTGTAACATATGACTATGAATAAAAAAAGTAAAAAAAAATATACTAGCACCAGTGGAGATAATGTGAAACGTTTGGCAGAGTGTCAAGCACTGCTGAGCTTAATAGTGTTCATTTGTGAACAAAGCACTGCCTTTCTTGTTTTTCAATTGCAAAATGTTGTTTCATCTTCAGAAGAGGCACAATTTTATGAATTCCACCAGTTCTGAGGATTTTAGTGACACTAAGCTTTGATGTGGGAGCTTTTTGATTTCCTTTTAAACTGATAAAAAAATATCATATGCTTTCCTTCTTTGACAGTTGATGAGAAATTGGGGCATTTATATATGCTTTAATTGTGTTTGAAAGGAAAATAATAAAGGCCCCTTTTCACAAGGTCACATAAACTAAGATTAGATAGTTTAATTAGGTTTGCTGAATCACATCACAATCTTCAAATCCACTGACTCAAGCCAAGTTACACAAGATTAAGGTTTTATTTCTGTTATGGTTAATAAATATAAAAAGAAAACTGTAAACTATATTTCTCTGGGCACAGTCATTTTTTTGGTTACATAATTAGTAACTTGTGCTAATGGCTTTGACTGTGTTAAATTATTAGTTCACTATGGGTCATATTCACACCTAAGAAGCTTTGGCTTCTTAGGTGCGTAGATTTGCGAAATTACCTACTACGCATACGTAATAGGTAATTTATGCAATCTACGTACCAGTTAGGTACATCAATTGCTACTACCCCTCTAAAAAATCCACATCAATGAAAGGTTTAAGTTTAGTCTCCAAGAGCCTGGAAACAGACGCTCATAAAGCGGGGGATATAAAAATAACAATTTAATTCATATGATAAATAAAAATAAACTAGACCCATTAGTAGAACAGCACGTGCTGGCTAACGGAGCTCCAATAATGCAGCCAAGATGGAAAGTCCTGTTGGCACGGAAAGGCAGGGGACAGCAGATAACACACACCTCAAAACAGTATCACAACTGACGCATTTCGGGCAGACGTGCCCTTTCTCAAAGCTATGGTGGTATAAGCATGTGCCACATTTTTAGGAGAAAGTCTCATTGGTGGAACAGTCACGGCAAGAACAAAGTCCGATTAGCAGAGCAGCCATGATGTGGAGGCGCCAGGTCTACCGGCGTTGTTGTGATCTCAGAATGTATCAGCTGTGTTGTGGAGATGCCAGGTCCGAACACTCAATGTACAGAGGCGGGACGACCAATGACGTATGAAGAATAGTTCATTCGTGACCAAGTCAATCCATTACGTTCCCGCCCCCTTTGGTTAAACTCATTCACAAATGTACTAGCACTTTCCGGCAAAAAATACAATTAAATGATAATTGAGTGATCATTGAAATGAAACATTGTTATCAACAAAAACATAAACACTAAAGCATCGGGTGTGTGTTACATTTGTGACTTTTTTTCTCTCAAGTAATTGAAGAACAGTGTTAAATAGTGTTGACATTTTAAAGCCTATAAATATACATAAAAGATTAAATATAAGTCTGTCATATCCCAACAGAAAAAAGTGATTAAGGTGTTTTCATTTGAAGTAATCAATTTTTAAATATTCTTGAAGTGCTTAAGGGATAAAAATCTTAATAACAGAAAAAATACAAGAAAAGTAAAATAAAAAGAACTAAGAATTGGGTACATATGTATATATTCATATTAAGATAAAATTCACTAGTGGAGTTAATAATATAGTAATATTACCTGGCAAATTGATTTAATTGATTATAAACTTGGATTGTTGATCCTATAAATGGCCTGGTTCTCAAGATCGAGGGAATAAAAATAAATATTCAAGGGGGATGAGGTGGAAATCCATTATCAGAGTAGATTAATAATCTAATATCATGTAGCAGAAAATAAATAGGAATAAAGTAATTAAACAATTTAATTAATTAAAAACAGCTCAAAGAGGTGATTATGGAGGAAATAAAAAATAAAATAAAAATAATTTCCAACCCAGGATATAAGGTGGTCATAGGGTAGAGCATTCAGGAACCCTCATACTCACCAGAACCCCCTTACGGTACCTGGTCTTCTTTGGAGGTCCCCCACCCAAGTACTGGCCAGGCCCAACCCTGTATTGCTTCCAAGATTGCCACCCTGGCATATCCAGGGTGGCATGACTGTAGGAAAACAATGGAAAAGAGGTCTAACATCCATTACTCAACTCCTTTAGATACATCATATACACCTGATGTTCAATGAACCATTTTAATTCAAAATCCTGGTTCAATCCATAGGGTTCCAAGGAATTAAATGAAAAAATTGTCCTCATCTCCACCTTAGCTATAGATGTATTATCCTTATTTTTCTTCCAATTCCCTTTGACCTACTGAATCCCACAAAAATGAATTAAGTGGGAGAGATCACAATTATGTGCTTCCTTGAAATGTGATGAGAGAGCGTTGGTAGTGGGACCTTTTTTAATATTTTGGAGATGTTCTGACCAGCGGACATAGAGAGGCCTGGTGGTCCTACCCACGTACTGTTTTTGTAGGAACATTCTAATACAGATATAAAGTTATTGGTGTTACATGTGATGAATTGTTTAATAGGAATGGTTCTGTTGTTACTTCTGGATACAATATTTTCAAATTTCTTTACAGAGTTAATATTTGGGCAATTCCTACACATATGGCAGCTCACACAGCGATAAAATCCCTTACTTTTTTATATGGGTAAGTTCTAAATTTGTATTGTTTCTAAAAGCTGACTTCACTAATTTATCCTTAATGGTAGGGGCTCTACAATAAATAAATCAAGTTTTTGAAAAAAAAAAAGTACAGGAGAAACTTGAAAAAATGGTCTCTCAGTCTGGATCAGTAGGATTCACAATCACGGGGAAGACTGCTGACCTGACAGTTGTGCAGAAAACCATCATTGACACCCACACCACAAGGAAGGAAAGTCTCATAAGGAAATTGCAAAAGAAGTTGGATCAAAGTGCTGCATCAAAGCACTTTAATAGAAAGTTAAGTGGAAGGCCAAAGTATGGAAGAAAAGGTGCATAAGCAGCAGGGATCACCGCAGCCTGGAGAGGATTATCAGGAAAAGGCCATTCAAAAGTGTGGGGGAGCTGCACAAGGAGTGGACTGAAGCTGGAGTTAGTGCATCAAGAGCCACCACACACAGACGGATCCAGGACATGGGCTTCAAATGTCGTATTACTCCTGTCAAGCCGCTTCTGAACAACAAACAACATCAGAAGCGTCTTATCTGGGCGAAAGAAAGAACTGGTCTGTTGCTCAGTGGTCCAAAGTCCTCTTTTCTGATGACAGCGAATTTTGCATCTCATTTGGAAACCAAGGTCGCACATTCTGGTGGAAGAAAGAAGAGGCACACAATCCCAGATGCTTAAAGTCCAGTGTGAAGTTTCCATAACACCTCAGCAGTGCCACAGGCTGATAGCAT
>WWET01008108.1:5123-32863 GCA_011038615.1 Limnodynastes dumerilii | reverse complement strand
GGGGTCTGGTCTGGATCCGGTCCATAGTTGTTAACCAATAGCCCTATGTGAAGAGCTTCATGACTACCACATATGCTTCAGGTTGTATGGCTACTTAAACATAAATATAGTGACCAAGTTCAGTGCAAATGACCCCGTTGAGTTTATTGGAGTGACAGGGGGTGTGCACTCCCCTCTGTCTCGCGTAATTTCAGACCCCCGCGCGCACGGAAAGCACACAGGGGTCTGGATCCGGTCCATAGTTGTTAACCAATAGCCCTATGTGAAGAGCTTCATGACTACCACATATGCTTCAGGTTGTATGGCTACTTAAACATAAATATAGTGACCAAGTTCAGTGCAAATGACCCCGCTTGCTTGAGTTTATGGTCAAGTGACCACTTAACTTTATTATGTTAAACCTATACCATATATTTTAATATTAGTGTACTGAATTATGTCAACATTGTGGTGATGTTAATAGTGTCAGCAAGCAAATGCTTGATAAAGTCTTAACAACAACAGTTTTAGATTTATCTGATTTTATGGAAATTTTCATTAACAACCAAGTTTAATAATCAAATCTATTTCAAATAGGTTTATCAGCCGACTGGTGAGATATCAAAGTGTTCAAACACTAAAATAGGGTATTCTGGTGACAGAAATAACAATTAGTAATGAATATCGAATAGTCTCAAAACTTATTTCTTAAGCTGACACCTATTGTAAAGAATGGTTATTTGTAATATGGTGCCTACTTAAAAAAAATAAAAAAATTAAGTTGAATGGGTTCAACGCATCAATTATTATATGGCAATGGATGATTTGATTTTCATCTCCCCTGACCACGCCAAAATTTTTACAGCAACCTGGTTTCAATAATTAGAATTTAAGTCATCCCCATCTTTCCCCTTGTCTAATTCCTTATCCTCTAGCCAATAAAGTTAACTAAACTCCTGCTACTCCAACCTTATCTAGATGAATCTCCTGCTATGAGCTCCCTAGGTTGCCAAATGTTTATTCTTCTATGCATATGAATGAGCTTTCCTTCCTTTGTGAATTTCCCGTCTTCTATGTAGTCTTTGGGCCGAATCCAGACCTACGTTCCCTTTACATTTCAACACGTAGTGTCTTTATGCTTTCGTAATTACTATGCAAACCCCTAGGCACTCCCCTCGGTCATACGTATTTTTGCCGTTTTATGCTTTCCAAACCCTACCTTAACTTTTTTCAAGCGTAACTGCTGTCGGCCATAATGGCTGCATGTACTTATGTGCCTAAGCATGCCCATACGATTTAAATGCCTCACCCCACCTCCGAAGTGTTATTACGGGTGTCAAATGGTTGCCACGCCCCTTCGTCCATAGTCATGCTGTTGAAAGTAGGCTCGTAATTACGTTCAGAGTTTCGGGTCGTAACATCTGCCGTGCACATGCGCAGAACATGCAAAACAGCATTTTTACGTACTATAAGTTTAATAGAGTTCCATAAGATTTCAACAAGCCCTAAAGACAAACTTTTATAGAATTGGGCCTTGCCTGTTTGTTACAATGGCAATTACCAGATCAATGTTTGTATTTTCTTTCTAAAAATGAAAAATTGTCAAAAATAAAGAATAAATAAATAAAAACTGGCTGTTTCATTAACTGTAACCTTCTAAAATACTGACCATTCATTTTCTAGAGGAGTCTGGCTATAGAGAGATATAAGTATCAAATGATAGACACTTTTCTGCAAAGGCATGATGGCTAAATAAATTCTTCTTTGACCATCTATTATATACAGATGAAACTCCAAAAATTAGAATATTGTGCAAAAGACTTTGAAAAAGGGCTGAGTGCAGCCCAAAACGCGTAGTCCCAGGACTGACCAGCTGATCTCTGACGTCATCATCGTGGGCCGAGTGGAGAGACTGCATGCAAATGCCAAACATCCGGGTATACCATCTTGTGGCAATAGTGTCTTCTCTTTTGTTCCACTGCTTCCTGGTATGACGTTTTTGATCCTTGTTTTATGTGAAAATGTGGAATGTAATTTAATAAGTGTTTTTCTTTTATTCCTATGTCCGTGATTTATGGAATGGATATGGTCCTCTGAGGAATCTACTACAACACCACCATTGATACCTATCTAGACTTTATTTATTTATTTACATATCCCAGGTTTTCTGGGATCTACAGGATTCAGGGGTTCTCAGTATTGATATATTCACCTACTTGTTGATATATTTATTTACCTGCTTAGAGTCTGACACTCCCCCCACCGTTGTGAAATACCCAGCGCCGCATATCTACCAATATATATCTTTGTGTTAAATTACCAGATCAATGTTTGTATTTTCTTTCTAAAAATGGAAAGTTGTCAAAAATAAAGAATTAATAAAAAAATAAATAAAAAACTGGCTGTTTCATTAACTGTAACCTACTAAAATACTGACCATTCGTTTTCTAGAGGAGTCTGGCTATAGAGAGATATAAATATCAAATGATAGACACTTTTCTGCAAAGGCATGATGGCTAAATTAATTCTATATAATTTCTGTCAAGCTAGGCATTTCCTCTCTACACACACACAGTTCAAGATACTCTGACTGAGAGCTCTACTCTGCAAAGGGATGATTTGCAAAGCAGAGAATGTGACTTGAGCCCTTTCCCAATGATGTTGATCCCTGGAAAGGAGAACAGACAGCCTATTGCTAAATCACCTAACTTTTCTCACCCTTCCTACCATAACCCACCCTACTATCACGCCATCCCTGGAGGTGTGAAGGCGAGCATGCCTGAAAGACACAATCTCCTCACGGGGCTCCAGACTTCCCCACGGGCTTAGTTCCCCGCAATCTGGCAGATTGGACAGCAGTAAGGCTCTCTTGTAATACCATATCTTATATAATAAGAGGTAGTAGGTGACAAAGATACAGAACCAGAGATACTGGAACAAGAGCAGGACTTTGAGAGATCCAGGAACCAGATGGTGATATACAAGCAGGAACCAGAGCACATGAGAGGACTCACGGACACAAATCAGCAGGCAGATTAGCTGTTGCTCTGACAGCAAAGTGCTGTCTGAGAGAGACTTAAATAGGCCAGGTGGAGAGGGAATCAGGCAAGGCAATCAGCAGCACCTAAGAGGTAAGCCTGCAGCAGAGGGAGAAAACCAGGAAGTGCTGAACTCATGTGACAGGCTGAATGTAAACAAAAGCAAATGTGCAGTGAACAAGGAACCAAAAGGGTGGACTAATGATGTTTGGAGGGGAATTTCCAATAGAAAGCTTTAATAAGCCGAAGAGCATGAAGATCAAAGGCTTTGACCCAGGAGTGTTCTTCAGGACCATATCCCTTCCAATGAACAAGGTATTGTAAGGAACCTCTGCAGTTGCAAGAATCCAGGATATGGCTGATTTCATATTGTTTGATCTTGCACCATGACAGGTGCTGGAGGCTTATGGACAGTAGCGGTTGATCACCAGAAAGTTTTGGAGGGATACGTAGAACACATTTGTAATTCGAAGAGCTGGGAGCAGCTCAAGCCTGACGGCCATCGGATTGATTACTTCCAAAATCTTAAATGGACCAATGAAACAAGAGGCAAGTTTCATGGTAGGGACCTTAAGGCGAAGGTGACAAGTAGAGAGCCAAACTTTGTCCCCAGGAGAATACGGATTCAGGGATCCCGCTTATTTTAATGTTGTTCCGCCTTGAGCGGTCTTCAAGATCGGCTATTTTATCTCGCAGTTGTAGGACTTCTCCCTTTGGAGGCATTGTTTTAGTAAATATTTTAGAAGATTGCATCACAGGTAAACCAAGTATTGGTGGAGGCAAAGTTGCCGTTTTAGATTTTTACTGCACAAAAGGTGATTGTCGCACTTATATGGAGGTTAATTTTAGTTTAGAGGTACTGGAGTGGGAGGGGTTGTCAGCAGGGACGTTGAAGTCATCCAAGATAATAGAAGGGAGGTCAGAGGAGAGATAAAAGTTCTTAAAAAACTGTGAACAAGGGCCTGGGGACCGGTAAATGACAGCAACGTTGAGGTCTAGGGGACGGAAAAGGCGGATGGAGTGGACCTCAAAGGAAGAGAAGATGAGGGAGGGCTCAGAAGGTATAGTGCGGTAAGTTCAGGTGGGAGAGAGGAGCAGGCCGTCGCAGCCACCATGATGGTCACCGGCTCTGGGAGAGTGGGAGAATGAGAGACCTCCATAGGCCAGAGCAGTGGGTGAGGTGGTGTTAGTGCGAGAGAGCCATGTTTCTGTGAGAGATAGGAGATTAAAGGAGTTAGAGATGAACAGATCATGTATGGCTGGGAGCTTGTTACAGATGGATCTTGCATTCCAAGGAGCACAGTAGAAGGGGAAGGTTGAGAGAGTGGAAATGTGGATAAGGTTGGCAGGGTTAGATGATCGGGGAGGGAGAAGAAGATGAGGGTGGAGGCGAGGGCAGGGGGGTTAAGATAGGAATGGGACAGGGAGGGGTGGATGGAGTGATAAAGGGTGCAGGGTTCAGGATATGAGAGCTACAAGTAATGACGTGGGGGGATGAGGATGGATGTGAAACAGAAGTCAAAGTGAGAGATGTGGAGAGCACATGGGCAGTGAGATATGGTGATGGGATGTCAGCCAGAGTATAAATACAATAGGAGTGGTAGGTAAATTATTATCCCAAAAAATAGAAATAATACAGTAATAACAATGATAAAAATAATATTGAAAAGCTGAAAAGTTTGGATGTAAAAACAGTTACAACACTGACTAAGATATGTATAAGATAAATAGATAAGATATAAGTTAAAGTAACATGAATTAAACTAATAATAGAATATTACAAAATAAAAGTTATAATGGTAGCATTAATATTTGTGCATGTGTTTCTGTATTCTAACTCACCTGATTCTGTTTCAAACTCTATTCAACTTGCAAAGAGACTGAGCCCTTAATCATGGTTACATAAGATTATATTGGTTCTACGTTACTGGGTGGAATAGCATATCACATGACTTACATAGAAAAGTTGATTTAAGCAATACGCATTTTTTGTTATGTCTACCCTGAATGTCAGGGACTTTATGTTGCTGTTAGTCTGTAAGAATGGCATTGGATTAATCTGTTAGAACATTTTGCAACTCAAATTGAAATCACAATCACATGCAGAGCATTTCAAAAGAATATAGAACCATAGTGTAACCATCTTCATAAGCAATTCAGAATAAATATATAAACACACAACAAAATAAAGGTATCATGGGGATAGGATTTATGCCCATAATCACTGCATGGAACTAAAGGAGTCCCTAACGGTCCATCAGAATCATGATGGCATATTCATGGCAATTTGGAATTAATGCACTGGTAGAAACATCGGGTAGAGGAGGTGTTTCGGGAGACACATTCACAACCATAAACCTCCCTGGCTCTGCCTTTCTATCTGCCTTGCTTTCTTCTTTTGAAGTTTCTGTTTCATGTTGACTACATTGGCCATTCTTTTGTAAATCTCATGTATTGGATCATCAGTACCATTAGGTACATAGGTACAGCTTGTGACATTATGTAGAGTGACACAGTATTTTCTCTCCCAATGTGTGCAGTAAAACAAGCCAAAACTAATCTATGCTGTGCTAGTTCAGTTTTACAAGTTTAAAACTCCTAAATAGCATAATTAAATGTGTTGTCATATATTTAAGTACTGTCTAAAAGATCCTGCAATATTTTCTCATGTTTAAAACTCTAAATTTAATAAGTGCTAAAATTTACTGTGCAGCTATGCAGGTCTAACATGTGAACTGTCTGGAAATGTTTTTCCTGATCTACTTTACCTTTAATCACTGAAATGTTTGTTGGCAATAGACCTGGGACCATATTACCATTTTGGGATGTCCTTGTGTATATGACAGGTACAATTTCTGAGATTCATATTGTTACAATCAACAGAGGGACTAAAAATATAATTGCAATTAACATGGCCATGTCTGAACACATGATGCTTCTTTGCTTTTGTACTGTCAACTTGCCTCCCTTGGATACTGTAGACTCTTTTCGCGGCAGGACTATTTTGAGGAGTAGCCTGTTGCCAACTTAACGGCGGTGACCAGAGGACAGCATTATTATGTCCCTAAGTGGCCTATGAAATTCCTTCTTGATACAACTGGCCACTGATGTTTCTTTTTAATTGTGTGCTGGATAAGACAACTTTTGGTTAGACCGCTGATTTAGGAGGAATTACCTTCTTGCTGTGAAAGCCACGTATCCACATTGACTTCTCCTTAACTTTCATGGCCATCAATGACATCTGTAATAGCTGGTACGGACCTTCCTATGAATCTGTCAGAGGTTTGGAACATAAGAAACTTCTTTTTATCATCACCATAAATCCTACTTGTATGGAGTAGTATATGACAGGCAGCTTAGGATGTGTGCCTATCACAGATGCAACTGTTTGAGATGGTTAGTTCTTTTTTTTATCAACTCACAGTCACCACATAAGCAACTGATAGATCAGTAACTGGGATCAACATGAGATTGGGCAATTTCCCAAACAAAATCTCATAAAGGAAAATGTTCAGAAGTTCCTTAGTGTTTGTCCTTTAGGGCATAGTGTACAAGAAGCAAAGCTGCAAGACATTTACACCAGTTTTTTCATCGTATCTCTCCACCTTCTCACTGGACTGTGGGTGGTGGGTTGAATGTGATTAATATCAAGCATATTACACATCTTTTTAAATACTAGACCTGTGAAGTGAATACCTTGGTCAGAAGACATTACCTGTGGTATATCATACCTAAAGACCAATTGTTGAACTAGTATTTTTTAGCTGTGATACTTGCTGTCTGTGAAGATGTTGGATAAGTTTCTACCCATCCTAAAAAAAAACGCATCCACACACCGATTCATACTGCATCATTCTCACTGTCGGAAGCTGGATAAAGTCACGGTTTCCTGNNNAAGCTGGATAAAGTCACGGTCTCCTGCTGAGAACAAGCTGATGGAATACATATTAGAGTGTATTCATCATAAACAACAACAACATTTAATAGTCAAAGGTTTAACACAATCATTTTGCACGTCAGCAGCTTAGTCTGCTCAGTTATTACCTTTTGACACTTGGGGCCAGATTCACTAAGGGGCGCATACATGCAGAGATCGCTCAACATCGCTCTAAATCACATAAATTTGCGGCGGATTATTCGTCTAATTTACTATTTGTTGATTTAAGAATGCAATGTTGAAACTCCTGCGATGTATTGCGTTTAAACTATATTGAGTTTAGGTTCAACTCCTACGAGTTGTTGCAAAATTCCGTGCTGTAGATCCTGGCCATTCAAAGAATGTTTGTTAAATAATTATCCCTCACTATAAACTCTAAAATGCATAGCATGGCATGCAATTAACCCTTAGCATGCTGCTGCATGTAGTACTATAAGGCACAGCATGCCCTTATATTCCAAGGCATGCTGCACATTATAGTGCCATAAGCAGCAGCATGCGAAGGGTTAATGGCATACTGCCGCGTATGGAATTGCACCCCGTAAATCTAACATACTAACTAACTAACCATACATATAAATATTACCTGCCCTGTTGCATATAAATAATTAAAGAATTCACCAAAGCAAGGACGCCACAGGAATCAGAGTCAATGCACAAGGGTAAAGCCCGCCCCTTACGCGTTTCGTCACAGGTGGACTTCTTCAGAGGGTCGGGCATTGACTCTGATTCCCGTGGCGTCCTCCTGGATTATCTGCCTTCTTGCTTTCGCCTTGTTCTGGAGTGCCCCATCGTTATCCTGCCTTGTTCCTGCCTGTGCCCCTTTTGTCTGAACTCCCCTCTCTCTCCCTTGCTGTTTTTTTTCCTTTTGGTATTAACCCTTCCTGCTCCTGTCTGCCTGTGTTTGTATCCCTTAGGGGATTTTCTTTTGTGTGAGTGAGAGAGTGAGTTACCCTGTCTGTCTTGTTTGTCAGTCCTGTGTTGTTACCCCAGTCTCGTCCGTTCAGTGTTTATTGTTGTTGGTCACGGTCCAGTCCCTTCTGGTACTACTTTTTCTACTTACCCTCTTTCTCTCATCCATTCCTCTCTGCCCTGCTTCCACTTTCTTTCTTCTCCCGGCCGCCCCAGGGGCCGCGACCTGCAGGTTTATCTGCAGCACAAGACTATCCTCACCATCAGAGGCTCTAGCGAAGAACCAGATCCTGCTAGACCCCGCGCCTTGGTCCGCCTCGTCCGTCTTATCCTGTGACCACCCTGGTTCTCCACACAAGGTAATTAAAGTGGTGTTATAACACCAACAGACTTGCACCTCATTACAATCGATGAGTGCAGTCTATATACTTGCATCCCAAATGATGAAGGAATCCTGGAAGTAGAGAAGTATGTGTATGACAACCCATCGTATGAAGGCCCTGATGCCCAACTTATGCTTTGCTTCTTAGAGTTGACACTCAAACGGAATTACTTTTTTTCAATGGGGAACACTACCTACAAAATGCAGGGTGCACGATGGTCTCTAATGTTGCACCCTCATTTGCGAATATATATATGTACCTTTACATGGACCATTACCTCGAAAACAACATTAGATTTTAAGACGTAGCCTATTTTTATGTACGCTATATCGACATGCTATTCCTAGCAATCTGATTACAACCCCACACCTTTCAGACTTACCAGCAATGTGAATCTGAATGTTAAAAGTGTCTTTTGATGGGACTACTACCTTTCAGCTCTGGTGTATAGACTGTGTCTAGCCACCATATGTCACTGCTGAGGTGCCCTCCACATATCTCACCTTGACCTCTCCTCTGTTCGGCATATCTCTCTCTGGATTGAGTGGATTTGCTTTGTTATGCCCTTACTGTATATTGTCTATGTGCTCCCTTCTCTTGCTTCCCACAACTAGCCCTTCAGGAGGCAAGCTCTAGTTACGTTGGGGAATGAATGAGGCATGATTGTTTGCATTTTTTAGCATGCTCAATGAATTGAAATCATGCAGCAATGCACTACTTAAGCTGGTGTACACTCACCTCTGCATTTCTCCCAGCAGCTCTACTCACTTAGCAGTTCTGAGTGCTGGACAGCTCTTGGCCTTACATTGTGTTCAATCCCTGTTTACTTGTTCTACCTATGCTTCACCCTCAGATTTCCTATATAAGCCCTGCCTATTCTTGTTTAACTTGCCAAATTATTGTGCCATTGACAATAATTTAGTCTGTTTGTAGTTGCTGCAACCTGCTTGTGGTGGCTTGTCCTTAACTAAGCTGCTGTCTTTTATCTTGGCTTTGGTCCTGCTCATCTCTATAGCAAACTGGAATATGTTTGACCATTCTAACATCCAGCAT
The DNA here is from genome assembly GCA_011038615.1 of Limnodynastes dumerilii. NCBI lineage: Eukaryota > Metazoa > Chordata > Amphibia > Anura > Limnodynastidae > Limnodynastes > Limnodynastes dumerilii. The sequence goes on along the minus strand of WWET01008108.1, from coordinate 23,561 downwards.
ATTACAACTCATTTTTGTCTGTCTCCTTTCTACCCCTGAGCTCAGCTGACTCCAGACCTGTAAGATTCATGTTAGACATTTAGCCGCAGCTTATATATGCACTGCAAGCTTTCAGGAGGGCTACTCTTATCTTGTGTATATCACAGGAGAAAGATCCAGGGTTTTTTGTGAATCAGGGAGGTGAGAAGGGAGGTCAAAAGGCCTTGCATAGGGTCCCAAAAGGAGGTGAGTTTTGGGCTAGCCCACCAGGTATGAAGAATATTCCCAACATTGCCAATAAAGAGAGAAAGTAAAGGAAAATCTAGATGATAGTCCATCATATGTGAGATACCAGCAATAATACATTTTGTAAGTTTTTTCCATTTTTTGGGTGAAGATAGATGATTTAGTATACATTTCTTTATTTATAGAAATAGCAATCAAACAGACTGTACCAAACAAGTACAAAGAGCAGTTATATACATCACATAAGGTACAAAGCTTAAGAACCAGCTTAGGCCAGTAACCAATTGCAAAGGTAATAACAAGAAGAAGCAGGTGGCCTGCGAGGCATTTAAAAAGCCAACTTGAGAGAGGAGAAAAAGAAAGAAAAAAAAGAAAAAGAAAAGAGAAGGAAGGGAAAATGAAGAGGGAAGAAAGGGTGAAGCTGCCAGGTGCTAGCAGTAGACAGCATGGAGTTAGATTCTAACAGGGCAAAGCATTGGAGGTGGAGGTTCCAATGCCTCACAATGAGTTGGCTAGAGGGGAGGTATCCAGGAACAGAATCCATGGGAGTCGGGTAGTTTTGTATTCCACAATCTTATCAGTGGCCAAGAGAACCAGTTCCTTCAGGTATCTATAAAACTCCACTCTCTTAAGCCACTCAGAGATTGAGGGGATGTTAGTGAACCTCCACTGGACTGGGATCACTGCTCTTGCGGCATTACTGAGGTTGCAGCAGAAGGGAGTGCTTTAGGGAGGCTATAGGCCCAGGAGGAAGTGACAACAACCAGAAGCGAGTTATTAAGACCTGGGGCCGTATTCACAGATCTGTTTTTGTGCGGAGTTCCGTGCGTATTTTTAGGAACTGATTAAATGCGTACGCGTAGAAACTTTATGCAATTTACGTTTAAATTACGCACGGAAGTCCATTAGGCATGTACGTGTGAATCGCACTTGGGGACACACGTGCGGAGGGGCATGGTTGAAATCCGTACGGACAAAGTTACGTGAAAGTGGGTAGGTGGGGGGGCATTTAAATGACCATTTGAGGGAGCGGTAAGGTACATATGCACGTACGTAAATATTATACTACATACTAGAGATAAGAGTGCCCTATGGAGCGTACGTCCGTGAAAACGTGTCCGTGTGAGGGCAGTGTCATGGGTGTTGCCTTGCAATGTACGTGCATATTGCGTACCTTTAACTAACAGATCTGTGAATACAGCCCCTGGTCACAAAACAGGATGAGTTTAGGGCAGCTCCACCATATGTTTGCCTGAGAGCCTAATGCAAGGCTGCAGCGCCAACATAGGGGGAAACATGTGGGAGAAACAAATGAAGCATTTGAGGCGTCCTGTACCACCTTGTCAATATCTTGAGCTGGGTCTCAATCATAGTGAGGCTGCAGAAGCAGGCATGGGAAATTTGGAAGATACAGGACCACTCTTCAGGTGATGGGGGAGTAATCAGGTCACGTTTCCAGGATTCTGTGTAACAAGGGCTACTGGGGTAGAGATCCCCAAGGAGTAGCTTGAAGATAATAGATATGATGTGTTTAGGAAGGGGGATTGGGGGCAGAGCGCCTCTAATGTAGTGAGTTTCCTTTTCATATGCATGCCATGTTTGGGGGAAGTAATGTAGAGTGGAATGGGGTATAAGACCAGAGCGATGAGGGTAGGAGGGAGTGCTTTGTTTGGAGTTCAGGGATTGAGGGTGTTACGATTCCTTCAGTTCCCTGTACACTGCACATTTGCTTTTCTTTACATTCTGCCTGTCACATTATTTCCTTCAGCACTTGGTTTTCTCCCTCTGCTGCAGGCTTACCTCTAAGGTGCTGCTGATTGCTTTTCCTGATTCCCTCTCCACCTGGCCTATTTAAGTCTCTCTCAGACAGCACTTTGCTGTCAGAGCAACAGCTAACATGCCTGCTGATTTGTGTCCATGAGTTCTCTCATGTGCTCTGGTTCCTGCTTGCATATCACCATCTTTGGTTCAAGCTAGCTCAAGCCTTATTATCGTTCCAGCCTGTGTAGCAGTGTCTCCACTACCTGAAACCTCTGCTGTCCTTGGATCTCACCTCACCGTTCCAGTGTCTGTGTGCTTGTCCAGAGGGCCGCAAGCTTCTCCTTGCCTGTAGCCAAGTCCATCCCCACCATCAGGGGCTCTTGTGAATACCTGGCTTGGGTTTAGACTCTGCGCCTCTGGTCCGGAGTGGTCCGTTTCCGGACTGAGGTCCGAGGTAAGTGAGCGACACACATCGTGAGACATCATGTTGGATCTTGTCATCAAACCTTCTGCATTCCAGGTCAAGCAGCTTAGTGAGGCTGTGGAAAAACAGGCACAGGAGCAGAGCAAAATTGTGCAAGCCCTCCGGCAGTTATCTGGTCACATAGACGCCATTGCAGCTGCTGTTACTAGTCCTCTGGCTTTCCAGCCTGCATCTGCCATTGTTCAACCGGTCGCAGTACCAGCTCCCAGACTGCAACTACTGACTCCAGCCAAATTCTCAGTTGATCCTAAAACCTGTAGAGGTTTTCTTAATCAGTGCTCCATACAGTTTAAGCTTTCTCTGAGTGACTTTCCTACTAACCTTTCCAAGGTCGTCTATATTATATTACTCCTGTCTGACCAAGCCCTGGCCTGGGCTTCAACACTCTGGGAACATCAGGACCAGGTTATCAACGACTACTCTGCTTTCCTAAAGTCATTTTGGAAAACCTTTGATGAGCCTGGAAGAGCTTCTTCTGCGGCCTCCAACCTTCTCCAGCTTTGCCAAGGTGCGTCCACCGTGGGTCAGTATGCTATATCATTCCGCATACTGGCTTCTGAGCTCAAATAGAATGAAGAAGCCCTTACTGTAACCTTCTGGCAAGGTCTGGCAGACCGGGTGATAGATGAGCTGGCTGCTCAAGAACTTCCTGAGACCCTGGACGCCTTGATTTCGCTGTGTAATCGGATCAACATCCGTTATCAAGAGTGCTCCAAAGAGAAAACTTGTGACCGCAAGGTCTTTCCTCATTTGGCACCCCGCTTCCAGCATCCACCTGTGCAGCCATCTGCCATGCCTCCTCCAATACCTACTGAGGAGCCTATGCAACTGGGCCATTCTTGCCTGTCCCCCCAAGAGCTGCAGAGATGCCGACAGGAGAACCTATGTATGTACTACGCTGATCCCGGGTAGTTCCGTGCCTCCTGCCCGAAGTGTCTGGGAAATGCGGACTAGGATCAGCCTTACAGCTCCCTGTATCCTTTAAAGAATCTAATCGACTTCTGTGCATGCCGGTAACCTTGGTTCATGGTAAAAGGTCTCTAGTGCTAATGGCCTTTGTGGATTTTGGGGCTGCGGGTAACTTTCTGTCTGCTGAAACTGTGGCAAAATTAGCTATACCCACCAAGCCTCTGGAAGAGCTGTTGGTCCTGTCTGCTATTGACGGTAGTCAGATTGGTTCGACTCAATTGCAATCTAGCACGGTCTCCGTTTAGCTTCAAGTGGGAGCACTTCATTCAGAGACAATCTCCTTTTTAGTGCTGCCTTCAGCAATCCGTCCAGTAGTCCTGGGGTTACCCTGGCTGAGATTGCATTCTCCCACCATTTTGCAAATTCTATCTTAGGGTGGCAATTGTCATAAGTCCTGTCTACATCAAGTCACTCTCGTGTGTGATTCCAGTGGCTGCTGCCAACCCTGAAATCGCCACCCATGACAGCCTTACCAATCCAGAATCCTCCGCTCAGGACAATCCTTCCAGTCCAGCGAGCATGCTTCCAGGTTTACCACCTCAATATGCACAGTTTTCAGATGTGTTCTGCAAACAAAAGGCTGAAACCTTGCCACCTCATCATATGTGGGACTGTCCTATTGAGCTTTGGCCTGGCAAAAGAACTACACGGGGTCACGGTGCAGTCAGTTTATTGTTCCTGTTCCTTCTTTCTCTAACATTATAACCATTATAGTTTATGGTTATTGTTCCCTATGGAACCAATTGAGGATCTATCTAATTGCTTTAGAATTGCTCTATATCTGTTTCAGATTTATAAAAGCTGCCTTGTTCTTTTGTTTAGAGATGCTTTAGAGGTAAATTCTATCTACTTATATACATACTGGTCTATCAATAGCACTTATACCTCTATATTTTTTATTTACTTATCCATTTATTAACTTTTTTGTTGTCTTATGGGTCGTTGTATGGGCGATGGCCCGTCTTGGTTTCTACCGTATTACCTCCTTTTTTCCACTGCAGTAAACACTTTGGCCCTGTTGTGGGCCCTTTCAGTTTCTCTTTCCCATATTTTCCCCCCCCCCCCCCCCTCTATCCATTTTGGAACACACATATTTTTTTTAATAATGTTTGTATGTTTGCAACATTTGATAGTTTATCTCACGCGGCTCACTTACACTTCTATCTCATTAATGTGCAAGGGTTAAACTTTTATCTTCTTAAATGTCAGAGGCTTAAAATCATCCCAGAAACGTTTGGCTCTCACTACGTTCTATAAGTATAACGCAGATATAGTAGAAGTCCAAGAGACCCATTTTTTATCTACTATCCCCCTGCCTTTAGAGACAATCGCTTCCTCCTTTGTTTCATGGCTAATGGCCCTTTTAAACGTAACAGCATAGCTGTCCTTTTTAGAGCAGGCCTTCAATTCGTTCTTAAATCTAAAACCAAAATGGCCGTTACCTAATATTAACTGGCCTTCTTGAGGACAAATGGCTGACAGTTGTCTCTTTATACAGGGGCGGAACTACCATTGGTGCAACAGGTGCAACGGCACCGGGGCCCATGCTGATACAAGGGCCCACAGCCGTCATCAACGCACCACCGAAGCTCACCATTGGATTACCTGGGATATCATCAGGGCCAAAGCATATTTTTTGCACCTGGGCCCACAACTCGCTAGTTCCGCCTCTGTCTTTATATGTCCCTAACTCAGGACAGATCTTTTCTTTGCGTCACCTCTGTGAAATCATTCAGAAGCACAGAAAGAGCTGCTTAGTTATCTTGGGAGATTTTAACCTTGTGCTTGACGCAAAACTTGATAAATCCCGCCCTCCTACTGATTCCTCTACAACTGATTCCTCCGTCTCCTCTCTAGCGTTTGTTTATTGATGTATGAAGGGTTAAAAAGCCCAAAGAATAAGATTTCACCTTTTTTTCAAATGTACACAGTTCATACTCCCGTATAGACCTCATTCTTACTGACAAATAGTTTCTGCAAGAATCCTACTCTGCTCAAATCCTCCAAATAGTGGGGTAGGATCACGCACTAATTCTGTGGAATTGGAAATTTCATTAACCTAGAATGCACCCCTTAGACCATGGAGACTCTGGGCCTGATTCAGAGGCTGAAAATAAGAACTTAAAGTTACACCTGGTCAAAACCATGTTGATTTCAGGGGGAGACAAGTAATTTTATTCTATGCATGCAGGGAGAATGCTTTCCTTTTACTTATTGCACACAGATACCTGATCAGCTTCACTTTTAAACTGCTAATTAGACTTGAGCTGGGAAACATCACCTTTTAACTATAATACTGTTGCAACAAATGAAATTTGACTCTCCTGAAATCAACATGGTTTAGCCCAGGTGTAACTTTAAGATCTTATTTTCAGCCTCTGAATCAGGCCCTCTGTGATTATCTACTCACCTCTGTTGAGGCTAAAAGGGTATTGTCCTCCAAACAGCTGCAGACACATCTCTTTCAACTCATTGATGTGCATTAAAGGCAGTAATGCAGGGCGCCACAATTCAAACTGGCACTAGACTTAAAAAATGAAAACTCTTCCGTAATTTAAAATGTAAAATAGCATCCCTAGAGCATCAGAATAATCTTCACCCCTTCAAATCCATTCAGAAAGCGCTTTCTGTTTATAGGAGCCAAAATATTTTAATATGGCTTTGTTGCCATACTTATTGGTCTGTGCTTAACTCTGCTACTCCTTGCCATCTTCAAGAAAGCCTTGCCTGCGCTCCCCATCTCCATTACATTTAGACTTGTATTCTGTTTTGCAACAGACAACTTAGTGCAGCCTTTTATGGATCAGCTGAAATTCCACCAATTTTATATCTAATATGTGGGCACCTTGATTCCATGGTACTCCTAGTTTTCTCAACCTGACTGTATATGAACATATTAGAAGAAAGCAGTTTGCATTTCTATTTTTTATTTCCCCCCAAAGTATCCATCCGATACTTAATTAAATAGATTAAGAAGAATGGGCCTGATCCAAACCTACGCTCATGAAACGCTCATGTGCGTAGCGTATTTACGCCAGCGTACCTACGATGCACTCCCCTTGGTCATACTTAGTTTTGCCTTCTTATGCCCAGCAAATGCTTACCCTAAATTTTCTGATCGTAGTCGCGGGCCGCTGTAATCTCATTGCATAGTTACGACGCTTAGCATGCCCATACTGTACGAACCTCCAGACCAGAGCTTGCTAAGTGCATAAACTTAGTTACTCAAGAACCCATGTTGATTTCAGGGGGAGCCAAGTTAATTGTATTCTTTGCATGCAGGGATATATCTTTAAATTGCTTACTGCACACAGATACTGACAAGCTTTACTATCCCACTGTTATTTAGACTTGGGCTAGGAAACATCACCTCTCAACTCTAATACTGTTTGCATCAGATGAAATATGACTCCCCTGAAATCAACATGGTTTAGCCCTTAAATAATTAAGTTGATGCACTTAACAAGGTCTGGATCCAGCCCAATGTTTCTCCAGCCCACCTCAGTATTCCCCATCTTGTTTCTCCAGCCCCCCTCAATATCCCCATCATGTCTCTACAGCCCCTCAGTATCCCCATCATGTCTCTCCAGCCCCCGAGATTGCATCTCCCACCATGTGCCTCCAGTCCCCCTCAGTGTCTCCCATCATGTGCCTTCGGCCCCCCTCAGTATCCTCCATAATGTGTCTCCAGCTCCCCCCCAGTATTCCCTATCATGGGCCTCTAGCACCCTCAGTAACCCCATCATGTCTCTGCAGCCCCTAAGTATCCCCACCATGTTTCTCCAGCCCCTCTCAGTATTCCCCACCATGTTTCTCCAGCACCCCCTCATTATTCCCCACCATGTTTCTCCAGCCTCTCCCCTTTTTACTTACCTTTGTGTCCCTCTTTCCTTTCTCCTCCACGGTGCTCTTCCTTCTTGATATGCATACAGTAAGTTCCTGTATGAGCTTCTGCAGCCGTTACATAGAGCACTGATCTATGTAACAACTGCGGCAGCTCATTCAGGAACCTCCTGTATGAGCGCCGGGATGCACTGCATTCCACCCTCAGAAAGGGTCGTGCTGGCCTTGGTCCAGGGGGAGCCCCAGACTGCTGGACTTATTGCCCGGAAGGAGACGCTGCAGACCGCTGAAAGAGCCGTATGCAACTCCAGAGCCGTGGGTTGCTGATCCCTGTTTTATATGTTCATAAAACATTATTGGGTTAAAATGTTAATAAGGATATTCAAATATCTGTTTTTAATTTATTACTAGAACTTTAATACATCATTAAAAGTTTGTTCTCAGCAATGAGGACTGGGTGCAGCTTTATAGAGAAGTAAGATATGTGTATGCAAATTTTATCAACCTTATTTCCTGGTTACTTGGTAAACACTATAACTGGTATTAACATTTCAAACACAGATTTTTGTTTATTTACTGACAGTTCCTTAATACACATCACACAATTACACAAATATAATTCACAATTATACATTACATAATGCTTTACTTCCTTGAAAATAATGTGTCATAATTCCTTTATTCTGACAGATTCTTTTGCACAAATTAAGTTTTAAAACCATATCATATTGCCCTCTCTTACATCACCTGGGGGACAGGTCTTTCCTAAACTAAAGCACATGTTTCTGGGGTTAATTTCTACCCAGAGTCATTAGTAAAATTAGATGTTTTACTAAAGAATTTTGAAGCACCATGCAGGAGCCAGATTTACTAAGCTGCGGGTTTGGAAAAGGTGAGATGTTGCCCATAGCAACCAATAAGATTCTAGATGACATTCTCTAGTATGAAATAGGAAAGTGAGAGCTAGAATCTGGTTGGTTGCTATGGGCAACACTTCCACTTTCCCAAACCCACAGCTTAGTAAATTTTGCCCTAAATGTGAACACAATTCATATAGGAATTTTAAACTTACGTAAAGTGTCCTTTAAGCTGTACAAAGCCCAACAATATCTATATGCAAATACATAAAAAAGATATGAGGCTAATCTCAAGGCCATATCTTAGATGGCAAACAAAACTACATGTAAAATGTGTTTTATTCCAACCTCTACAGATTGCTTGTGTCTTGGGGTTAAATTTACTAAGCTGCTTTTTGTCCAACTTGCCCTTTACTACAACAAGATTTATAGTGGACAAACCACCAACAAACCCACACAAAAAAATCAGTCACTTGTAAAACTGTATTTGTGACAGATAAGATTCCTGAAACCAACAGTGGTTTGGATTATTTTATGTATAAGCATGTAAATGAAGGAAATAAAACAATAGGTAAAACAGGCTTGCCGACTCACGAAATTTGGGCAGGTATCCCGGGACAGCCGGCAAAGCTCCCGCAAGCCCTGACCAGCTACTAATATCTGTTGTAATCCCTAGAGTTACTAGGGATAGGCGGGGCTTGATGATGTCATCAAGCTCCATCCATCCCATGTAACGCTAGAGATTACATGAATGATTGACCGAGGCAGGGACTTAATGACACGATTTGTATAAATGTGGAGGTCTATTCTTACTCTGATACATGCCAGATAACAGTCAGGAAGGGTCTTCATGTATTTTTCATTACCATTTCCTCTCCCTACCTAAAAAGAAATATTCAGACAGAAAAGAATGCAAAGTAGTATAAACTGGAAAAGTGTTTTCTGTCCTTATAATGTAATGTCTTGGATCAAGAGCAATTATAATTTATAATGACCATCACCTTTCCACATTGTATCGTCCTCTTTTCAGTTAACTGCATATATATATACTGGGCTCATGAGCATTCAGTATTTAGATTGTTTTTCAATTAGATGCATCTCAAGATGTGTCCACCTGAAAACAGAATACTGTAAACAACATGGTATAGAAAACTAGAGATGACACAAATGTTTACGACTGTCACATTCCTTAATATATATATATAGATAAAATTGTCCCCTGCTGGGACTGATAATCGTCCTAGTGTATGGCCAGCTTTACAAAGTGGAAGTTTTGAGTTGTTAGTCAACATTTTCATTTAATTGCGATTAAGTGAATGCAGATTAACTCTAATTACCTAGATGGCCTCCGTGTGATTCGCAATAAGGAAACACAGTCGCATTTAAATCCATGCACCTAGAGAACTGTCCATATGTGGCAATACCAAGACTTGGGGTTTGGTTAACTGGATTCTTTACTATATCTGAAACGTTATTACTGATCTCAGCTGTGCGTATATTTAGGCATGTTCGCAATTCCACGCAGACTTTACTCTTAAGTCTGAATCAGGTCCCTGATGTCAATCACCCATCAACATGCTATATATGGGACAGATATCCCCAGTATGTGTACAGTCATAGTTTGGAGAAAAGATGTAAGTTTCCAAACCAACAAGCAACAATAGGGTGTGTTTCACACAAACTATTTCATGTATAAACAAAATGATTCTATTGTATAACAATGTTGTTTCCTGTGTATTCATTAATCATGTGTGGACAGGTATAAGGAATTTGTTCATGACATGATTTAATAGCAATTTACATGTCTAATAAACCTACTAAGGATGTCATTCAAATTGTAGCACATTAAACACTGTGGACTGGTTCCAGACTTCTGTCACTGCTGTACTCATAGCTCCGCACCTTCTGTGCATGACCTCACTGTACATTTTACATACTTACCCCCTCCCACAGAAACCCTTTTAGCATGGAAGTCTGGATCCAGGTGATTTAGATCCATGGTGGAAGTCCAGCACAAAATGCAAGCCTTTTATGATCCTGGCAATTGAAAAACAGAAGCATGGATCCGATCCTGTATTATCAGTATACTGTGGTATGCAATAAGTAATCAGTAGATAGAGCTACATAGGGCCATATTCACACCTAAGAGTGAGTTAGGTTCAGACAGATCCTGCCCCCAAACTGCTCCCGTTTTTAGGTATCTTATGGCACTTTAAAGAACGCACAGAGGCAATCTCTGTACCTAACTGGTACGTAGATTGCGCAAATGACCTACTGTGCATGCGTAGTAGGCCATTTCATAAAAATATGCACCTAAGAATCAGAAGCTTCTTATGTGTGCACATGGCCCATAGTGCTTTTACTTCATTTAACTAGCTTATTGCAATTCCAACTCTGCAAAGTAACTATTAATTAGTCATTAGCTAATAAACATAATTGATCATTGTAAACAGAAAGTTACCTTAAAGCAGTGGTTTCCAAAATTGTCCTCAAGGCTCCCCACCAGTACATGTTTCCCAGATCTCCTTGCTGGAGCACAGGTGTGTTCATTATTGATCAACCGGTGGTATAATTATAAACCTTGTTCTGTAGGGAGATCTGGAAAACATGCACTGTTGGGGAGCCTTGAGGACTGGTTTGGAATTCTTTGCCTTAAGGCAGTGGTTCCCAAACCGTGCGCCGCAGCTCCCTGGGGTGCCGCGATGCTCTCACCGGTGTGCCTCGGAATGTTTCTATTTCCTATTGAATTCTATTCTATTTTTGTCTTTGGGGTGCCTTGAAAAAAATATGGAGACCCTAAGGGTGCCTCGAACTGAAAAAGTTTGGGAACCACTGCCTTAAGGGATAAAACTCATTCATATGACCCAGATGATCACTTCTACATAAAAAGTGAGGCTGGTAACAACAGACTGAATGGATTATTTACAGGCAAACCCTTGTTGTATGCTACTGTATTTATATACTGATATTCATACATCTAATACACTATAGAGCAGTACCCTTTTTATTATGTGGAAGAATGCTTGTAACTAGCACATAGGTTAGTCTCATATGAGAAACACAAAAATGAAAATCATGAGTACTGACTCAGACAGAAAAATGTATTACAAGTCCACCACAGATAAATCACAATAAATAAATATTAGAATCACACATCGTAAACATACATAAACAGATGTCCCGCGGTCTCATTGGAGAGAGAGGCTTTCCGATATTAGAATGAGCTGGAATGTCAGCTGAAACACAGATGGAATAAGTGTAGTGGTTCTTTACAATGCAGCCTCCTAAATGCTTGCAATCTCCAACAGGTTAATGCTTGAGCTGTTATTTAACTGAGCATCTGAGCTGTGCACACTAGAAGTACAAAATTAGCAGATAAAGTGCTGAAGTGTGTAATGTAATAGTCATAAAGTGCTGATAGTAATATATCTATTCCTTAGAAGTGGGATCATAATGCACCTTAACACCTCTGATATGTTTCTCCAGAAAGGAGAATACTGTTTTAATAATAAAGGTTGATTTTTGTGGCTAGCACATGATTAATTCAAATGTTCCAAACACATATTCACGTGAACACAAATTCATGTGGAGAGCCGCCCGATGCTGTGTTCCATGCGGAAATCGGTCTCTGCCTAAGAGATACACATGGTGGGTGGCCATAGGAATGCTAGTCGTACAGTAAGGGCTTGGCTAAGCCCTTACAGTATTCTTCACATTGGGCTGGATCCAGACTTAAGTATGTGCTTGAAATTAGTTACTCCTGGGCTAAAACATGTTGATTGCAGGAGAAGTCAAGTTAACTGTATTCTTTGCATGCAGGGATATATTTTTGAATTGCTTACTGCACACAGATAGTGACCAGCTTTACTATCACACTGTTATTTAGACTTGGGATAGGAAACATCACCTCTCAACTCTAATACTGTTTGCAACAGATGAAATATGACTCTCCCTGCTATCAACATGGTTTAGCCCAGGAGTAACTAATTTCAAGCACTTACTTAAGTTTGGATCCAGCCCATTGAGGGTTGCGTGCAGAATACTTAAGGTAGGGTGCAGGACACAGGAGTCCCTTCCACCTGTAGGAATGCTGGGGGGAGTGTACACATTCCTGCAAATGGAATTTGGATAGCAAAATCCATACATTAGCAGAGGCAGTTGCTGCGAACCCAAGGAATCTGCCCTTAAGTCAGGACCTGAATCAATATTACCATATGGCTGTATTTGAGCTGGGCAGCCAGTAAGACAGATGACTGCACCACTGTACTCTGGAATTATCATATAAGGAATTCAACAGCCCATGGATCTGACAAATTAGAGGAGTGTAATTTAACTGTTTTGCCCATTTCTCCCTGTGATACATATGCCGGTGGCCAATGGATATCTGAGCATGTAGGCTCTTGTGTTTTCCATGCAGACACCTGCAGGGACTCATAGTACCCATAGATTCAGACTTCTGATTCATTGCCATTTAAAGTGCAAATGGATCACAAAAGATAAAGTAGGGTCCTGAAATCGGATCTGCCATCAAGTCACCACTTGCCTTGCATTATCTCTGGGAGTAAGAGGGTGGTGGGCAAATTTAATGAGTCTTGCAAGTAGTTTAGGAAAGTTGACAAGAAATTGGGGAAAAAAACCTAACTTTTTAAACAAAAGAAATAAAAAAGATTACATTTTTTGATGGAAAGATACAAATATTTTACTAATCACAACAAATTCCAGCAGGCAGCAAATCATGTGGAATTAATAAAACAGCTACCGAATCAAACTATAATCCAATGTTAATTAAACACTTCTATAAATCATAACTATTGACTAAGCTGACAGATAACACATTCATTTTCTTACTGAGAAAGTAGTTGAAAACAGGCTGCCCATTGTGTTAGTTTAGATACAGGAACCTGCAGTTATCATACAGCCTGACGCTCAGCTGGCCAGTGTTAGCCTGGGGGAAAACCCACGGCAGTGTCCCATAGCAGCCTGTTTTTAAAGGAAGGTTTTCAGTAAACCACTGGTGCACTGGAGGGTTAACATTAATTCATTGGTGATCCATTGCATAGGCAGCTGCACCTCATCCTGGACCAGATACATAGATCCGTGTTTACTAAGTGTGCGTTATTATGCACGCATGTAGCAAGGCAACACCCATGACCCACTGGTTTTCGGTGACTTACACCTCCATAGGGCACCCTTATCTCTACGTGTATACTTACACGCATATATTATCTTACTAACTGCGCCCTCAAAAGCCCATTTAAAAGCCCCCTCGCCCATTCTCACATAACTTCTAACGTACGGAAGACAACCACGCCCCTCCGTATATATGTCCCTAAGTGCGATTCACAAGTCAGTGCCTAAAGGACTTAAGTGCGTAAATACTACTTATTGCATGGAAAAACTTACTACGCATGCGCAGTTAATACGCTCCTGAAAATATGCACGCAATCCCACGCAACAACTGTGAATAGGGCCCCGTCATAAATTTAATGTTATATTAGAGAATGCATGATATCATTTTGCTTTGTATAGCCAATTAAAGTTTCCATTGATATACCTTAATACCTCATGTAAAATAATAAATAAGTCACATAATGTAATATATTATTAAGTCGCACTGCTCCTCTATCCCACTGCGCATGCTATCAATCATACTGCCTATATTATCACACTGTTCATACTATCTCACTGCCCATACTGGACCTGATTCAGCTTTGCGTGCAATTTATGTATGCACACAAATCTGAAAGTAGGCACAGAGGAGGACAGTGCACGCCTTAAAAGGGTTACATTTGTTTGAAAGCAAATAATGACTGTATTTGTATTCCAGACAGCAGTTTTATAATACAACAATACAAAAGTTAGCTCACTCCCTTGTAATGCAGAATATTAAAAGGGGTGCTACAAGGTAGATAAGTTACCAGACTGTACACAAATAGAATTAACCATTGTATAGTCTAAGGACAAATATTCCACTTATGGTGGAATTAAAGAACTAAAGTGGTGCACTTTAATGTTGTGTATATAATAATAGTGACCAAACTTGCAACCTCCATGATAGCTATCCTATTGCTATTACTTTTTATGGCCTAGCCACCCCGTGTATCTCCAACGTCTTACTCTCTTTTTAGAATGATTGCTCGATGATCTTCCCTTCCTCCCCCACCCCTTTTATATTTACTGTTTGATAACTCTGTTGTAACATTACTTTATTGTACGTTTTTGAAAAATGTTATAGCAGTTCCTGTCTATTGTATACTAATGTCTATTTATTGTATACCTGCTGCTTCAATAAAAGAAAATTAAAATAATAATAGTGACCATAACAAATGTCACATTGCAAAACAAAAAATGCATATGGTGTGCATGTGGTAAAGAATAAGAAGGGGAGAAAAAATAAAGTTAAAAAATAGAACTGAATGCAGACTTACACTTCTGTTGCGACTGGAGCTCCAAGCACAGCGGCAGTTTTACATGGTGGACATTTCCCTGACCTGTCCCTAGAGGCTGTTGCGGGACTAACTTATTAGTGTGGACAGTCTCCTGACTTGCCCCAAGGGCCTGCTGTGGGACTAATTGATTAGTGGGAACAGTCTCCTGACTTGTCCCAAGGGGCTGCTATTGGACTTTGCCTTTGTGAATAATTTACAGCACCTGAGCAGGTTGGATAAAAAGACTGCCTCTAGCTAACTCAGCTGCTGGTCATTCTGCCTTGTTTACCTTGCTTGCTTCTTGTTTATTCCAGTCTCGCTGTTACTGCCTTGTACGTTTGTGAACCACATGCCTTTTGTCCTGTACATCAGTACCCTTTGGTTAATATATATGTTTGTGTTCATATCTTTCATATTCTTATTTGTGTACATCTGTATCTTTGTATTCAGTTTACCTTTGTGCTCCAGCTTCCACTGTTTTTAGTTACTACTACTTTGTGCTCAGTGTTGATTTTCTTATAATATAGCCTGTAGTTTATTTTTTTATGGTTCCTGGTTTTGTTATTGTTATTAATACTCCCAATTTACATTCTACTTTTTGCTTGTATTCTATTATTTGCACTAATAAATACTTTTGATTTATTCACCAGTGTCTGGTTATCAGATTTCACACCCTGTGAGAAGTCTCTTAACATAATGACCAGCATAAATAGATTGCCTATGCCTTTATTTTGCCAGACATGAGCAATGTCCACTTTGAAGATCTAGATCACCCGCCATGCAGTCTAGGCCGAGTATCGCCACAGTTGTGGTGCCCACCTTGGTTTTCAGTGTTGGGGTGCCTATCTTATTAGCTACAGTTGAAGTATGTGTCTCAATTGCCCCTGTCAGGGTGGAACTTGGTAAACCATTTTCTCAGACTACCAGTTTCGGAGGTCAGTGCGACAGACTGGCCGATCCCTCAAGTTTTTGTCTCTAGGTATTTTATTCATGCTGACCAGCTACATGTGCCTGTGTCTGCTTACCAGCTAGATGTGTCTGTGACTGCTGACCAGTTTGCTGTGCCTGCTGCCCAATGAGATGAGCCTGTGCCCACTCTACAGTATGATGAGCCTGCCATCTTAGAGGAAGACTCCAGTCTTGCAGTCCCAGAGGAGGACACTAGCCTTGCCATCGGCCCAGTCACCTAAGGCTGCACCAATGGCCCAGTCTGAAATCTCTGGAATGGCAGGACAGGTGGTGCTGCCTCAGCTGGAATGGTAGGGATAAGACAGGAGTCCCTCACTGGGATGGCAAGGCTGAAGTTCCCCACTTGTACAGCAATGTCAGAATCTCCCATGTGAACTGGATGCTGGGCAGTGCACACAGGCTCATTGCACTAGGCAGCGGGCACAGGCTCATCACACTGGGCAGCAAGCTCTGGACACCGGACAATAGGCATTAGAGACCTAGAAGCAAGGATAGCTGGGTTCTCCTGCCCACAGGAGCAAGAGTGCTCACATGCCTAGAGGCAAGGGCAGCACTGTGAGGTGGCTCGGGCTGGACACCACTTTGGCTATGATGCATGATTTGGAAGTAAGGCAAATGGGTTCTTATGCCTGGAGGTGAGGGCAGAACAGGGTGGTGACTCAGGAAACCAGACAGCTCAACAAAACAGCCAGTCAGCTGTACTTTCTTATCGGATGGAACACTCAGATACACAGGCTCTAGAGACTGACCAGTTCATGTCATTGATTCAGAAGACTAAGTAGTCTGAGATGCAGTCTTGATGGACAGGACAGTCTGTTGCAATTGAGAAGCCTCAACCCCAACTTTGACAACGGAGGCACGTGATTTGACCATAGCTAATGGGGTATGCACCCCAACAACGTCAACTGAAGTACTGGGACCTAGTTTTGTGGGATATCAAATCTAAGAAAAAGAAATAGACTTTTTGAGCTACCATTGGTTGTTCCTGGAGGCGTCTGGAATCTGCCTTCCTATTTATATTTGTACATCTGTATTCTTTGTATTCAGTTTACCTTTGTGCTCCAGCTTCCAGTGTTTTTGGTTACTACTACTTTGTGCTCAGTGTTCCTGGTTTAGTTATTGTTTCTCCCAGTTCACAATCCCCTTTTACCTGTAATTGTTAATGGACTCAGGGTCCCCTGGGTTAGTGGTGGTGAAAAGAAAATGAGGGTTCCTGATGTAGGTCTTGCTCATTGATTGAAGCCCGGAGTGGTACACGAGGAAGGCACAATGGAGTGAATATGAACACATAAAGAGACACAGGTAGCAGGAGCAGTAGGGACTGGAATTACTGAAACAGTTGAAACTGTTGCAATTGATCTGAAGCAGTTGGGACTGCGTTTGAACTGAAGCTGTTGGGACTGTGATTGAACAGAAGCAGTTAGGACTGTAATAAGCTCTTGATGCTGCGTTGGTATTTGTGAGCTGTACACTCGGATAGCTCAAGCTTGTAGTGTCGCGGATAGTGAGAGCTATACTCTATAGCAGATGGAATGCTGGTGCTGTTAGGGCAGAAAACTGATTGAGCGACACGCTGTTGCAGATATAATGCTAGTGTTTGTAATGCAGCAGATGAGTGGATAGCAGATGGATTGCAGGTGCTGACAGTGCAGCAGATGAAGGAGCAACAGATTGCAGTGAGAATGTTGGAAATGATAGTGCAGAGAACTGAGTGAGCAGCAGACTGTTGCAGAGGGAATGCTAGCTCTGAAAGTGCTGCGGTTGAGAATGAAAGGCTGCACTGCCTCTTGCAGATTGAACGCTGGAGCTTGTAATACAGCTGATAATTAAGCAGCAAACCGCGGCATTCTACGTACATATTCTTACGATCAGATGAACTGCGCATGCCCAGAACCCAAATATACACACAGAAACCATGGCCGACTGATTCACATACACGGACGTCTGACTTAGGACTGATGCACGCATCATCATGTAACGAGTTGCGCATGCGTGGTTAGAGGGGCAAGACTCTAAATGCAAATGAGCTGCACACGGGCTACTAATGTACAGTATGGGCGTTCCAACAGAGTTAGCACTGATTCACAAGCAGGAGTGCCTTGCGGAAACTAACATAAGCACGGGAAAAGTAAAGGTAGCCCTCGAGCTGAAGAACCATATTGTTTGTGAGGCCATGCGTCTTCTCTTACTTAGTTCAGGCCACTCCTGCTGCGTGTTTATAATCAATGGATGTGTTTTTAAATGAAACAAATAAAGGCTCACTTGTTTAATCCACTGCTAATTTTACATTTTGTGCAAAACTTTAAAGTTGTAAAGGAGCCATTATTTAATTAGAGTTTGTGAAGAGTTTTTTTTTTTTTTTTATTTACTTTTAATTTTCTGAATAAACACCATTACATTTACTTATATTTAACTGTATTGGTTGTTTTTGTTGTTTTAATTTTTTAAATACTTATTTTTAAAATGTTTTAGTAAAGTCTCTACTATATGTAGTAGATAATTTTATTTCTAACTTCATGCAGTGTGTTTATGTGTATTGTAAATTATGTCATGTTTATTCTTATTTCAAGTTGTGTTTTTATGGTTACTTTTGTTTACATATGTTAATGAGAGCATGAGCTGTTTTATATAAAAGAAAACGTTACTTTTCTAAAGCCTAATCAGTGCGTTTAGTTATGTATATTTGAATCATAAGCAATTTTAAGCACCTAAACCCAATACCTAAGTCCGCACATACCTAATTATACACAGGAAAGACTATGGGCCTGATCCAGATCAACGATGTAGCGCTGAGCGTGCTAACGCTTAGCGTTACATCGCTGACTCCCCCCTGGCACTCCCCCTGTGCGGGCGTATGGCCCCTTCCTTA
This sequence comes from Limnodynastes dumerilii, assembly GCA_011038615.1. NCBI lineage: Eukaryota > Metazoa > Chordata > Amphibia > Anura > Limnodynastidae > Limnodynastes > Limnodynastes dumerilii. The sequence goes on along the minus strand of WWET01008108.1, from coordinate 5,156 downwards.
CGCCGGGTGAAGGCTACCCTAGCTTTGCCCGGC
>WWET01008107.1:29980-42042 GCA_011038615.1 Limnodynastes dumerilii | reverse complement strand
TACAATGACTTTCTAGACTCCTTAGTGAAGTTCTTTTCTAATACTGTGCTCTTGGTATTGTTATATGGTGCCTGTACTGTAACATATGGCTTGTATAGAATCTGGAGGGGTGGGATTACATTACATAATATATATAATATTTATATAATGCCCTGATCACTACCTATTGTGCTTTTAATGTCCTATCTGAAGACTTATGAGTCTGGGGTCTTCTTTATCAAACCCATAGCTACTGATATGTAATCACCACAGGCTTGGGTGTTTTTCTCTTGTACAGGATAATGATTGAGGTGATATGTCTGCTATTAATCCAGCCAGTCTGCCTCTAGCAATATCTCTGGTTATAAACAGCTTATTGTCCTATGAATCAGATCTGTGTACGTGGGTCGGTGGATTAAGTTCTGTTGGAGAAAGTACCTAATCATTTTTTAGGGGTGTTGAGAAAGTGAAACTGGGAACATGTAATGGCTGCATGTAATATGTTTCCATGTAGTAATGGCTATGCTTACAGCGAATAGACTTGGATAACTCCTGATTTTCCTATTTAATAAAAACCCACCTTTAAAATGTGACCTTTGTTCTTATGTTGTGTATAGCTGAGGTTGCATAATAAAAGTCCTGAGTTATGCAATAAACAAACTTCTGCTTACACACAAAAGCCCTGATTCTTATAAACTATGAGTAACTTTCCTTTGCCCTCTAACTGTCCTTGGTGTCTTGTGATCATTGTAATCGGAACAATAGCAGTTTATATGTTATCCTCTGCCTTGCTTGATGATGATGATGATGCTGCAGTCACTGTGTAAACATGTCTCCTGTCTGCACATAGTTTACAACACCCAAAATAGGTCACACGTTATGATCCAACTCAGTGTAGTTCAGGCGTCTGCCCTCCTGACCTGTGTCACAACACAACGCTGACTATGTATATACACCATATAATGGCAAGGTTACACTGCAGCTCTGGTTTCTATTTAGATTGTGTTTCTTGAACTTTGGCTGGATACCAGTTCTGTTTTTGTCAAGTAACAACATGTTTCTCTGCCTGTATTACACAAGGAAAACAAATTCCTGTTATTCACTTCATATAAAAATATATTTTTTTTCATGTAATGCATTTTTGGAAATAAATGATGTAGTAACAAATTCTGATTCATTTATGCATTTTTTTAATGTAATCCCATATGGTCTAATATTCTAATTTTTGTTACGATTGTGTGTAGAAGAATGGGAGCAATTTGTTGATACTTTGAGTGTCTAACACTTATTTCTTAGAATTTTATACTTTCTCTACGTTTTTATTATGTATTTTTTTTCCTAGACCTAGCTACCCAATTGACCAAATTGACCACAATATAAACCCACAACCACTGTTTTACTAAAATAAATATTACAGCAAAAAAAAAACTGTCGTCATGAGATCTTGGCTTATTGTCAGTACTGCTAATCTATCTGTAACATCAGATGTCTTTTATGTCCCACGCCCAGGGCATTCGTCACTTGGGACCTTTTAGGGGTGGGAGGCTTAGTATCTGCTCATGAAATTTACATTATAGCTATAAAATGATCAGCCTCTACTTCTAGGAGTCTGGTATAGAATAGCTCCCATGATGTATTTTTATAATCGCCTCTACAGCTCTGAATCTGATCATCCTGATTCTTAATCAGACTTCCTTCAACTACATAACTACAATGTTTACTTTCTGCTTCAGAGCGGTTGTCACACACAATGATCAGGTTGTCTTTGGTATACCTGGCACCTCACATAAATATGGAGGAAACCATTTTGTGGTCCGAGTTTGTGAATGAAACCACATGCAATGAAGCTGAATGCGTTCTCAAAATGGCTGCCTCCACTATGGCTGATCTTATTGAGCAGATTTTGAAGAACCTTCTTATTTTCTTTCCGCAGGGGGAATACTGCAGCGATGTGGCAATCAGTGGCCCTCCTCTGTGTCCTGGCCACTCTCGGCAATGCACGAAGTGTTCCTCATTTTGAGCCTCTGTCTAGCGATATGATCAACTTCATCAACAAAATAAACACTACATGGAAGGTGCGTATGATCAGTACCGCCGTATCCCTGGCGGCCTGATCAGTGTTGGATATAATGACTGAATAAATTACCACGGACCGGTATTGAGCCATCCACAGCTCTATAAATGGCTTTTCTTAGTCTGTCACCAAGAATGATTACAGAAGTGGATTTACCTCTTGCAGGACCTGTGGTGACTGGTTTGTCCAGTGGATAATTGGAAGGAAGTGGTGATGCTCTGTAATTAACACACCCTCTTACTGAATTCTCCATTAATTAAATATATGTCAAAACTTTAGAATGAATCCTAACTTATGATTAGTTTCTGTGATTGTCTGATGCGTTAGAATCCTCAGTTGCTGAAGTCTGGATAGGTCATAAGTGTTACAAAATGTTATCGATGTGCGTAATCGAGGTTAAAATTTAATGTTAGAGGATGGTCCAAAGGACAAGGTCCTATCTTTACATAAAATTGACCTATCCAGCCTCCTATCTAATGTTGGTTAGTTATACCACCTTACGTCATCCTCTGACTGCAGAGGTGTAATCAGTCTCCTATCGTCTTTTAATTGTATGACCACTTACGCAGTGCATGCAGTTAAATGGGTGTATAAAATCCTGATTGACCTCTGAAACGCAGGGATCTGTCCGCTTGACTCTACCTTTAAACCTCTGGTAGGTCATTATTATACGTGATGGTGGTTTTAAGTTTGCATGTGGTGGCTGGATTTCCTTTGCTAATTTTTAGGATTAAACTCCTCCCACTTACATCCTCAACTTGCGCTGCTGTCTGAATGGACAACATTTGCACCACTTTATTGTGTAACGGCTGCTTTATTGTGTATTGGTGGCTGGTCTCAGCAGCTGTGTTTCAGACATGATATGACCGGCAGCTGTTAGAAAAGCTTTCAAAATAGAAACTTCCTATTGGGAACAAGGATTTTTTTTTTGCCCCTGTTCCCAATAACTACAGGCTGTGGTGAGTAGATAAGGGTTAGGTTGCAGGGTGTGGAGGGTTAGGCCTGAAAAAGGGGAAAGTTGGGGTTAAGCGTAGGGTTAGCTCACACACTTACCTCTTGGCGGGTTGCTATCGGTCTGCATTCAGCTTAGTCTCTCGCAATTAAGACCATTGTAATGGAGACCTACACTCTGCAAAAAGCTTTGCGCTAATCCGTGTCCGATCTGATGGCTTTGTCTGAGCAAGACGTGAGCCGTTATGGACAATGCTGCTTCACTTAATTAGTCCAAAGCTCATGTATGCTTGGTCACCAGTTCCGAATTGCTGTCATGGGACATTTTCCGTCTTCAATCCATTCTTAAGTTGCTAAACTCCAATTTTCCTGTCATCAGGCTGGACGGAACTTTGTGAACACTGACCTGGGTTATGTGAAGAGACTCTGCGGCACTATACTCGGCGGAAGCCGTAAATTACCCGTCAGGTGAGGCTGAGACCTGGTAATAGAGACAGCCATAGTTGTATATAATAACCAGATTAATGTTGCTTTTGCCTATTCATGACTCGTGTCTCCCTGCATCTGCAGGTATTCCTTTGCCGATAAGATGGAGCTCCCTGATAACTTTGATTCCCGGGAAGCCTGGCCAAACTGTCCCACCATCAAGGAGGTCAGAGACCAGGGCTCGTGCGGCTCTTGCTGGGTGAGTAGAAGTCGTGCGGTCCATTTACACGGAAGGAGTGATACGACCGATCTCCTGCGTTACTAACGAATCCTCCGCCCTAGGCATTCGGTGCTGTGGAGGCCATCTCTGACCGTGTGTGTGTGCACTCCAACGCCAAGGTGAACGTTGAAATATCCGCTGAAGATCTCCTCTCGTGTTGCGGAATGGAGTGTGGAATGGGGTAAATATTCAAGACATCGTTCTGTGTTCTCCAGCTTAGTGCTGCTGTTTATATAGGCTGAAGATTTGCTCAGTTCATAAACTTTGGTAACGATACTTGCGCACCTCATGGCAATCTTAAAGCCTAGATTATGAAATTGGGCTTCACGGAACGTTTTATGTCCTCGCCAGTTTACGAAATCACCAAAAGATAGTGCAAAGTAATGATATTGTTTATTAAATGTCTTCTCTTGTGTAATTTGAGTATAGGTTTTCTTTAATACACTTATCGCTGTTTCTTATGGTCTTCACGTTATCTTATGCACCTCTATACATGTTCTGTACACACAATGGTCAAAGTCCGCATGTGAGAGGGTATTGCACTCATGTCACATTCAGAGTTAAGAGCACTACCTTCTCCACCTGCAAGTCTAAACATGTACAATCCCAGCCCACCATGCATGTAAAGTACGGAATCCACTTGTGTACTCCAGAGTTCTGTGCATAGCTTAGTGTTTTGGTCATGTGCAGTGACAATACAGCTGAATTGCTTGTGTAAATCCGCTGTTGTACAGGAGTCTGGATCCAGTCCTTAGACTGTATTAAAAAACCACTGAGGCATAACACCCCCTGATGTCCAAGTTTCAGTATAATGATGATTTACTAATGTAACAGTGGCCGTTATATTTTGGAATAAGTCGAATAAAAAGGAAAAACAAGTAAATTGAAAACACTTCCTGGCAAATACCAGCTCTGTGACCCTTATTATTGGACATTTATACAGTGATTGTCATAATAGCTCATCAAAGTGAGATAATCCAGGAAGGAATGAACAGCTTCTTGTCATAATGAAGACCTTTGATCACTCGGTAATTAAATGACTGATCACTACTTTATTTTTCCAAAAAAGACTTTTTGGTAAGTCTTCAAATCATAGACCAGGCCTGACTAATCTGCGCCTCTCCGGCTTTTGTGAAATGACGGCATGCTTTAACGGCATAGGAATAGCTGATGCCAGACAAAGCATGCTGGGTGTTGTAGTTTCAGAACACCTGGACAGCACCAGGTCTGTCATAGACTATACTTCGTTAAGCTGGCAATCTAATGTTTATGTAAGACCCCTTTAATTGCCACTAATAACCCGGGACTCAGACACGGTAAAAAAGAATGGTGTTTCCTGTGGCAATGTGAACGGTGCCGATCCAGGTATCGTGTAATACACCCGATGGGAGGGACTTGTTTACTGTTGCTATGCAGTCTACCCTGCTAGACTTATCGGGGGTTGTTAAACACCCAGCAATAACCCAGGTTATTGCCAAGATGAAGATCTGAAAGTGGTATAATTATCATGCAAAGGACCTAAAGGGTTACTGGTTGTTGTGCGGTCTCTAATTTTGTGGTCCTTCCTATGTTAACTTTTTATTTTTATTAATTCCCTGTCATTACTCAAACTTTCTTTTCTGTATTTATTTACACTGCGATTGCGTTACTCTGCATCCGTGTACAACTAGTTACAATGCCTGTCACTGTGGTAGGTGTTTCCCTGTAACTATCCCAGGCTTTGGGGTTTCTCTGCTACCCTTGCACCTTGCATGTGTCACGAAGCCTCTGCAGTCTCTGTTTTGCGTCTTCTAACCCAGACCTTGTGTCGTCCCTTTAGCTGCAATGGAGGCTACCCGTCCGGTGCCTGGAAATACTGGACGGAGAAGGGTCTTGTGTCCGGGGGCCTGTATGAATCTCATGTCGGTCAGTGTTGTGCAGCGTTGGTGTTTCTTCTGTCAGGTGGCCATGTATGGTGACACGCTGATGTGTAACCTTCCCATTGTCATTCCAGGCTGCAGACCTTACTCCATCCCTCCTTGTGAGCATCACGTCAATGGCAGCCGTCCTTCTTGTAAGGGAGAGGAAGGGGACACTCCGAAATGTGTCAAGAAATGTGAGGATGGCTACGGACCTGACTACACTAAAGACAAACACTTTGGTGGGTGAAGTAGAGTTGCTCATTCTTGCTGATTGGGTAGATCACACAGACCATAGTATAGTATGGCCATAATCCGGACGCTATGGGTAACAACTGCAAGCTTATGGCCAAAAAATTCAGAATCATGCCCTTGTGGAAGCACGGTGGCTCAGTGAGTAGCGTTGTCACAGTGCAGAGGTCATAAGTTTGATTCCTTATCTGTGTGGAGTTTGTATCTTCTCCCTGTGTCTGCATAGGCTTCCTCCAGGTGCTCCAGTGTCCTCCCACAATCCAATAAACTTGCTAGTAGGTTAATTGGTTGCTAACGGAATTATCCCTAGTTGTGTAGTGAGGAATGTGGCTCCAGGGCGATGAGTTTAATAAATGTACTTTGTATAATAACTGGAGGATATTGGGTCGTTTCACTGGAATGGGGTTGGAAAGGACAGACTAGATAAGACAAGTGGTATGAACTATGAAAAATCCAAAAGTTCAGTATATCTGTAATGGCTTTACATCAGAAACTAAGGAGGGATTTCATGTGATATAAAGGCAGCCAAGATATGTAACAAAGCAATGAGACCACAAGTCAGATGCTCCCTTGTATAGGGGGAGGAGGTATTCAGAGAGAAGTAGTGATGTCACATTATAGGTCATTGGCGTGGCCTCACTTTGAATACTGGGGTCAGTTCTCCAGAAGGACATAGTGCCGGATTCAGACTTAAGAAGGAGCTTAAGTTGAGAGGAAAGTTACTCCTCGGCTAAACCATGGTGATTGCAGGGGATTCATATTTCATCTGTTGCAAACAGCATTAGAAATGAGAGGTGATGTTTCCTATCCCAAATCTGAATAACAGTGTGATAGTAACACTGGTCAGTATCTGTGTAATAATATAATAGTATTAGAGATGAGAGGTGATAAATAACAGTGTGATAGTAACGCTGGCCAGTATCTGTGTGCAGTAAAGATATATCCCTGCATGCAAAGAATACAATTACCTTGACTCCCCCTGAAATCAACAGGAGTAACTTTCCTCTCAACTTAAGCTCCTTCTTAAGTCTGATTCAGGCCCATAAATACATTAGAGACAAAGAGCAAGTAAAACGGTGCATGTCTTGTGTCACACACCATACAGAGACAGACTGGAGGAAGTAATGCATAGCTTGGAACAGGGAAGGGAGAGGGGGGGCATGATGGCAGCTTTCACATATATCAAGGGTTGTAACCAGGTAGAGGAAGGGCATTAACACCGTAGAACAGTTTCATGCCTATGAACAGAGTGGATGGGCTATGTGACATGCAGCCGGTGTGACGGAAGCACATAGGAGGAAACTCTTATTAGAATGTCTGTTTGGTCTCTTGCAGGATCTGACTCGTACAGTGTCTCCAGCAGCCCCAGCGAGATCATGGCCGAGATCTACAAGAATGGGCCGGTAGAAGGCGCTTTTACCGTATATGGGGACTTTCCCACTTACAAATCTGGTGAGTTGTCTGGAATCCGGCATCTCCCCGGTGTGTGTGTCTGTAGTGTGATAACCATAAACGTCTTCTCTCCAAGGTGTCTACCGTCACGTCACCGGTGATGAGCTTGGCGGTCACGCCATTAAAATCCTGGGCTGGGGTGTGGAGAACGGAACGCCCTACTGGCTGTGTGCGAATTCCTGGAACACCGACTGGGGCGATAATGGTGAGATATAGCTTGCATTTATTGTTGGCAGCTGACTTACCGTCTCGTCATGAAGGCTATATTGTGATTGGGTTGTCTTGAATGTAAGAAGCTTTGTTGCTTCTGGTTCATTGGTCCCTCAACCCATGTAATAGCTGCTCTTTTTTGTGTGTGAAGGCAATGGATGTCCACTAATGTGTACATCAACACATCTGTCCTTGAAGGTCCCCTGCCTGTACACCAGAGGGAGCTCTTTGATTGTCTCGCTGTAGATATTAGTCCACCTTTCATGGTCCTATCGGATCTGTGCAAAGCTGGTTCCAGAAAACTCTTACTTGGTCAGGACTAAGGTGCTGGAATGTGACTGTGTAGTGACTACAGTCACATTCTACGGTCCAGATTAAGTTGTGTAGTTTTCATCTTGCGTATGTATTAAGAATTGAGCTACTACACCTGCATAGCAGCTTATTTATGCTATCTACGTACCGTTTCTGTACGTAGATTGTGTAAGCACGTTCTTTATATTGCACTTACGCAATCTACGTACAGAAATGGTACGTCGTAGCTCAATTCTTAAAACAACGTACTCAAGAGGAAAGCTACGTAACTGAATACGGATCTACATAAATACACTGTAGTCAATGCAAATACCGAGCTGGTGTGATGAAAGAGCTTCCTCCTCATTTCAGTGTTTACTCTGGTGACCAGTTAAGATCTGGTTGGAGAGGAGGCCGTTGAGTCCTCCAGCTGAGCTCTTTAGTCACAGATTGGTTGCTCTGATCTGCGAGTAATCTCTGCTGGGATCGTCCATTGCAGGATCTTTCTGCAAACCTGGGGTGTAACTACAGGGGGTGCAAGGAGGGCGGCTTCTATGGGGGGCCCTGTGGCAGCTGCTGCCCCGGCACTGTAAGCAAGCCGTTGTGTGCTGACTGCTTATAATGATGCTCCATGTAAGTGTATTTATGGCTTTTATTACATATGGGTTTTTTTTTCCTGCAGGGTTCTTTAAAATTCTCCGTGGAGAGGACCATTGCGGGATAGAGTCCGAGATAGTTGCAGGAGTTCCCAAAGATTAGTGTCTTAACGGCGATCTCTCTCTCCGAGGCTGCGAAGGCTGTGCCTCCATTTTACACTTCTAGAGAGCGTTTTCATTTAGTAAAAAAAAAAACACACAAACAAATGCAATGTTTAATTTAGGGTTTGTTTTAAAGATAAATTTGCTCTGTAATTTTAATCTCAAGCAAATGGTCTGTATGCTGACGGCATGCCATAAGAATCTCAAGCGGCTCATAAAGACTGTCAGCTCTTCTGCCAACGGATGTGTGATCAGCATACAAGCTGTAGAGTTCAGACGGTTCTGAGCTTTTGTCGCGGACAAGTGATCATGTAGCGTTAGGAAACTCTTCAGGGCGATTCTTAATCTGTATCTTGCACTGGTTTTATTTCCGAATCTTCCATCTCTTTTATCAGCCTTCCCTTATTGGGGCTTCCCTGAGTGTATGATGGCATTTAGTGTAGGAAGCCTTTATAACGTTGGTTGTGTTGCGCTATATTTTACCAGCTGCTCCAATCTGAATATTACATATTTATTAAAGGGATGGAGCCCCTGTGATATAGCTGCCCCTTGTGCAATGTGACTATTGCCTTGACAAAGATTACTATGTAAGCAGATTGTACAATAACCACTTATGGACATTTGATTTTATCTGTAACGTGTCATGTTTTTTTATTTGCCAATAAAATGCCTTGTTTTACATTTATTTCTCTTTATTAAAGGATAGAGATAATAAAATGATGGGCTATCCCAGTAACGTCGTCTTAACAAACTGGTGGACTGTGTAAATAAGTTCTGCTTATGTGGTGTGGTTCCTTCCCAGGTGCCTGGTTTTAAGGATCGGCATACTAATGAGTACGTGATCCTGCTCAGATAATGTAGCCAGGTGTATACAGGGACCAGGGGAAGTCAGAGTCTAGTGGGGAGCGGACCCTACGTTCTATAGTCAAAGCTGTAGGAGCAGAATAAATACATATATATGCAGCAGGGAGTAGTAGAGACCGGGATCAGCAGAAGCTGCGCATTACACAGCGGCTGATCCCTGTCTGTACTACTCTGCAATAGCCGCTGCTGTATATCTATGTGCTATGCTGCTCTAACAGCTTAGAGTATACATTCAGAGCAGCTTTGCACATTGATATACAGCAGCTTGGAAGAATAGGGAGCCATTCAGCCGTTGCGAGTCCCTGCTAACAGAAGCTGCCTTACAAAGTAGGGACAGCTGAAAGTTGCTTTGCGGCTGTCCCGATTTCAAATGGCGGCAGAGTTAGAATTTATTTACTTTTAATGGGTGAGGATACGATTTGCATGCTCCTGTGGCCTTCATCGGTAGCACCGCCAGGGACTTAAGGTTTGGCTGCGTGGGGGGGAAACTTGGGGTTAGGCTGTGTGTGGTTTAGGATTAGTCTGCAACGGGGGAGACTTAGGGTTAGGGAGTTGGTTGGGGGCATCCTTGCTTAGCTTTTGGAGCATAGTGTCCAGTGCTCCGGGGAATGATTTGCTCTGCCTCTCCGAGTCATAAGCAATTAATATCGCAACCAGTTTTTTTTTTTTTTTTTTTATTGCCTGATTACCTGACAATTGTGTGTTCGGGCTGATAATCACTAGTGTATGACCAGCTTTAGTCTAGTATATAAAGAAGAAAAACTTCTGAAGGGGTAAGAAAGGCTGAAGGTCTATACCCAATGAGCAATGTTCTGGAGGAGTGAAATATCTGCATTCCTTTCTTCTTCTAGAATGTTCTACACCATATGTATTGTACAGCATTATAATGGCCTCCTGCTATCATGTGGAGTTACACTAATAGATTAAAAAAAATCAAATACATATTGCCAGGTCTGCATGTGCCTTAAATGAAATATTGGTTGATGTGTTTAGTAGATGACCGGTGTTTAATAACTAGAATTCTTGTATAATCCACCATTACTAAATGTCTGCACTCAATTCTCTACCATCAACGACATCTGTACTGACACTGAGGGCATTCGCGACTATCCAAAAACTAAGTAGTTGTAGAACCCATAATAATAACAACCTATAATAATGTCTCACAAGCACTGGTTTTCATACAGATTTAAATGGTTTCTTTTGAGCCCTTTACCAATAGAGAGAATCTCTGTTCTATAAAACCTTCACTGGATGTAATGATGACAGAGACTTCCCCCAACTACTATACTTCCCCAAATATGTTCCTCTCCGTAACATGCAGCATCCGGCCAGTAAGAATAAAGCAGTGGTAATGAGTACGATTTTCAGGTCACAAATGGCACTCCACTGCCGCCATCCCAAACCATTCAAGTCACATCCCTTACCAGGCTGAGGCTGGATGGATCTTCTATGTGTTCCTGGATTATGGATGCTTGTGGAATTACTGCTGCCTTCAGGGTTCCCAATATGTGATGCCTGCTAGAGTTATGCAGTGTAATGCTGGTCTCTCACAGCACTGAGGTTGTGAGTTTGATTCCCAGACACAGACTTATGTGTGCAGTTTGTGTTCTCCCTGTGTCTGCATGGGTTTCCTCCCACACTCCAAAAAACATGCTTGTATAAAGCCATTTAAGCATTAAATCACCCAAATACTCTCTCTCAGACAGGGACACAGTCCTCTTAATACATTCATATAAACTTTGCAGATTAATACTCCAACAGCTTGTGATAAATGATGGTGGGTGAACCAATGAGATACATGAGCTACGATGGTGGGTGAACCAATGAGATAAATGAGCTACGATGGTGGGTGAACCAATGAGATACATGAGCTACGATGGTGGGTGAACCAACGAGATACATGAGCTACGATGGTGGGTGAACCAATGAGATACATGAGCTACGATGAGATACATGAGCTACGATGGTGGTGTTACACTCCGTAGTAGTTGCACTGGCAGGATCTAGCAGGCTTAGGTTCTATGTGCTCCCTTTTCCCCAGCTGTCAGGTAATCACCTGTGGAGGTGTGTCAGGGTTGCCTTGTGATTGGAGGATCCCTCCTTAAATACTCCCTGCTCACTTCCACAGGTGTCGGTTATAGCGTCTGGTTCCTGATCATGCTAGCTGGCTGTCTGAGTGCTTCGTTTGTTTTTTGCATTATCCTGATACCCTGCTTTCCTGGTGTGTACCCCCTTGCTTCCCTTGTACCCTCCGTCTTATTGTTGACCCCCTGTGTGGTGAGGTGCGCGGCGAGGTCGCTACGCTACTCCCGCTGGCGGCCTCAGCCCCGGACAGGCTCCGGTCTGTTTACTTGTATGCAAGTGAATTCCATCTCCTTGCTCCGTCTTGTCAGGCGTGTTTGTGAGATCTGCCACGTGTTGTGAGCGTTACCTGCAGTTACCATCTTGCAGTGTGTTTGGTTCTTATTACCTGCGGTTACCATCTAGCGGTGTAGTAAGACTCTGTATTTACCTGCTTTGGTCATCTAGCAGTGTCGGAGTGCCGTTCTTAGGTCTCCTGTGTTCCTCGCAGCTGTATCATCTTGCTCGAGTGTGTTAGCCGCCAGTGTGTTTACTGTGTGAGC
>WWET01008105.1:7309-29390 GCA_011038615.1 Limnodynastes dumerilii | reverse complement strand
AAATCGCAGGAAAATACTGTAGTGCTTGATTTTAAAATAATTAATTAAAACTTAATATAATCAGTATAAAAAATATATCAAATTAGATTAATGAATATATAGTAGAGGTGTCTTAGATTTCAATACCCAAATATCGCAATTAATAAAACATAGAAAAAGCAAATACACCATGTGACCTGGTTAAATGGGTTGCATAGTGTAAATGATTAGGTAAAGCAACAGATTATTTATAGGGTTAATTTAAGCTACAATTATAACCTATATTATCAATAACTGTATTTCTTTTCTTTAAGGTGACCTGAAGGTCCATGTGAGCGGTGCCTCTGTTCAGCTTGATGGGGGATGTAGCAATAAGTTCTACAAGCTGGGTAAAGATCACAAGGAAGACAATATGGAGAAAACGGTCATAGTAAAGGTAACATTTCCCACCTCTCATTAAACAACGCAGTTATTTGGTGTGGCCTATTATATACAGGTGGACAATGACCTAGGGCCTGATCCAGAACTACGCCAATGCGCTGTGCTTACTAAAGGCGTCTACTCTCCCCGACACTCCCCCTGTGCGGCCGTATTTTCCCTTGCTTACGCCGGCTGAAGGCTACCCTAACTTCAGCCGGCCTAAGCAATGGAAAATACGCTTGCACAGGAGCGTTGTAACGCTAAGCCCTCCCTCCCTACCTCATTAACCTAACTCCCCCCACCCACCTTCACTAACCTTAACGTAGTAACGCTGGGGGGATGCCCCCTCCAGCGTCACTACGCTGTTCCTACGGACGCCCGATCTTACGCTTACGCCCGCCGTAGCTAGCACGATGGGCATAGTTCTGGATCAGACCCCTAGATTCAAAGATCCAATTTTGCTGTGTTCAGATCCCTGTATCCACGCATCTGGGTGAACGCATTATTAACCAATCCACTGGCCTTATAATTTCAGACTTGAAGGTCTGGATTCACAGTTACGTAGTTTTCGTCCTACGTTGTTTTAAGAAATGAGCTACCACGCATGCATAGTAGCTTCTTTACGCTATCTACATACCAATATGATAGCACGCCTATACTGCACATTTTAATACCAAGCTCCGCCCACTTGTGAGCGTGTCCCAATCCCTTCCATTCCGATCAGGATACTTTCACATGCACAGAAGGCAATCTTACAGCACAGAAATAGGACTTTCCTGGGATGTCTGAACGTAGTCCATTGTGTTGCAAGCAGGGCCACTGTAAGGGTTCAGACAGGTGCAGTAGAAAACAAGGCTATCTGCAGCTACCCAGTCTGTTCCTGAACACCGTTACAGAGGAAAACTGACTCTGCCCCATGGCAAAAAGGTGGGGCACAAGTCTATATTGGGGGTGCACCGAATCAGCAGATGATTGAGGGGGGCAACTCACGGTGCCATCCTCCATCCGGCACATGCGTAGTGCAGTCATCGTCCAAGCAGGTTGCCAACCGCTATGTGCATGCACTAAAAGGTGACTTAGCGCTCTCCTCTGCTGCTCCATATTCCCACCTACAGAGCCAGATTACCTATGGAGCTAATGGGACTACAGTACCAGGCCTCCATCTGAAAATAGGCCCCAACACACTGCAGATCTCCAGGCCTCTTACTGTGGTTCATAAGGATGAATGTCAGGGACTAACATTCTCCTCCAAACATAGTATATAGTGTGGGCACTTGATAATATGCAGCCCTAGGCCCCCATGGCCCTACCTACAAAGAATCTGTCAGCCAATGACAGCTTAGTGTTGTTACTCCTAGCTTACACATCTTGGGCCGTATTCACAGATGCGTTTTCATGTGGAGTTGCGTGTGTATTTTTAGGTACGTTGTAACTGCGCATGCGTAGTAACTTCATATATGTAAGTAATGTAGAATATACGCATGTAAGTGCATTAGGCATGGAAATGTGAATCGCTCTTGGGGACATACGTACGGAGGGGCGCGGTTGAAATACGTACTTGAAAAGTTACGTGAAAAAGGGTGGTGGGAGGCATTTAAATGAGTGTTTGAGGGCGCGGTTACATAGAATCGGATGTACGGCATACATATACGCATGTATGTACACATGTAAAGTTAGAGGTGCTCTATGGAGGCGTAAGTCTAGGATTGCACGGACGTGTCAGGGGTGTTGGTGGGTGTTAGCTTGCTATCAGGGGCAGATTGGGAAAATAAAGTGGCCCTGGAAAAAAATCTGGAAGAGGCCTCCTGTGGGTGGGACCAAATAAACTCTGGGAGGGGCTAACCAGAAAATGGACGGGGCAAGCACAGTTATATCAGTCCCTTAGTCCCTGCCCTAAACTATAAATTGTTAAACATCCAACAGGCAGCACCCCGAGTATTTGTAGGTAAACTGTTAGCTAGGTCTTGTATTGGAGGTTGCACTGACCAATGACCGGGACGCAGCAGCTACAGACCCTGCACTGACCAATGACCGGGACGCAGCAGCTACAGACCCTGCACTGACCAATGACCGGGACGCAGCAGCTACAGACCCTGCACTGACCAATGACCGGGACGCAGCAGCTACAGACCCTGCACTGACCAATGACCGGGACGCAGCAGCTACAGACCCTGCACTGACCAATGACCGGGACGCAGCAGCTACAGACCCTGCACTGACCAATGACCGGGACGCAGCAGCTACAGACCCTGCACTGACCAATGACCGGGACGCAGCAGCTACAGACCCTGCACTGACCAATGACCGGGACGCAGCAGCTACAGACCCTGCACTGACCAATGACCGGGACGCAGCAGCTACAGACCCTGCACTGACCAATGACCGGGACGCAGCAGCTACAGACCCTGCACTGACCAATGACCGGGACGCAGCAGCTACAGACCCTGCACTGACCAATGACCGGGACGCAGCAGCTACAGACCCTGCACTGACCAATGACCGGGACGCAGCAGCTACAGACCCTGCACTGACCAATGACCGGGACGCAGCAGCTACAGACCCTGCACTGACCAATGACCGGGACGCAGCAGCTACAGACCCTGCACTGACCAATGACCGGGACGCAGCAGCTACAGACCCTGCACTGACCAATGACCGGGACGCAGCAGCTACAGACCCTGCACTGACCAATGACCGGGACGCAGCAGCTACAGACCCTGCACTGACCAATGACCGGGACGCAGCAGCTACAGACCCTGCACTGACCAATGACCGGGACGCAGCAGCTACAGACCCTGCACTGACCAATGACCGGGACGCAGCAGCTACAGACCCTGCACTGACCAATGACCGGGACGCAGCAGCTACAGACCCTGCACTGACCAATGACCGGGACGCAGCAGCTACAGACCCTGCACTGACCAATGACCGGGACGCAGCAGCTACAGACCCTGCACTGACCAATGACCGGGACGCAGCAGCTACAGACCCTGCACTGACCAATGACCGGGACGCAGCAGCTACAGACCCTGCACTGACCAATGACCGGGACGCAGCAGCTACAGACCCTGCACTGACCAATGACCGGGACGCAGCAGCTACAGACCCTGCACTGACCAATGACCGGGACGCAGCAGCTACAGACCCTGCACTGACCAATGACCGGGACGCAGCAGCTACAGACCCTGCACTGACCAATGACCGGGACGCAGCAGCTACAGACCCTGCACTGACCAATGACCGGGACGCAGCAGCTACAGACCCTGCACTGACCAATGACCGGGACGCAGCAGCTACAGACCCTGCACTGACCAATGACCGGGACGCAGCAGCTACAGACCCTGCACTGACCAATGACCGGGACGCAGCAGCTACAGACCCTGCACTGACCAATGACCGGGACGCAGCAGCTACAGACCCTGCACTGACCAATGACCGGGACGCAGCAGCTACAGACCCTGCACTGACCAATGACCGGGACGCAGCAGCTACAGACCCTGCACTGACCAATGACCGGGACGCAGCAGCTACAGACCCTGCACTGACCAATGACCGGGACGCAGCAGCTACAGACCCTGCACTGACCAATGACCGGGACGCAGCAGCTACAGACCCTGCACTGACCAATGACCGGGACGCAGCAGCTACAGACCCTGCACTGACCAATGACCGGGACGCAGCAGCTACAGACCCTGCACTGACCAATGACCGGGACGCAGCAGCTACAGACCCTGCACTGACCAATGACCGGGACGCAGCAGCTACAGACCCTGCACTGACCAATGACCGGGACGCAGCAGCTACAGACCCTGCACTGACCAATGACCGGGACGCAGCAGCTACAGACCCTGCACTGACCAATGACCGGGACGCAGCAGCTACAGACCCTGCACTGACCAATGACCGGGACGCAGCAGCTACAGACCCTGCACTGACCAATGACCGGGACGCAGCAGCTACAGACCCTGCACTGACCAATGACCGGGACGCAGCAGCTACAGACCCTGCACTGACCAATGACCGGGACGCAGCAGCTACAGACCCTGCACTGACCAATGACCGGGACGCAGCAGCTACAGACCCTGCACTGACCAATGACCGGGACGCAGCAGCTACAGACCCTGCACTGACCAATGACCGGGACGCAGCAGCTACAGACCCTGCACTGACCAATGACCGGGACGCAGCAGCTACAGACCCTGCACTGACCAATGACCGGGACGCAGCAGCTACAGACCCTGCACTGACCAATGACCGGGACGCAGCAGCTACAGACCCTGCACTGACCAATGACCGGGACGCAGCAGCTACAGACCCTGCACTGACCAATGACCGGGACGCAGCAGCTACAGACCCTGCACTGACCAATGACCGGGACGCAGCAGCTACAGACCCTGCACTGACCAATGACCGGGACGCAGCAGCTACAGACCCTGCACTGACCAATGACCGGGACGCAGCAGCTACAGACCCTGCACTGACCAATGACCGGGACGCAGCAGCTACAGACCCTGCACTGACCAATGACCGGGACGCAGCAGCTACAGACCCTGCACTGACCAATGACCGGGACGCAGCAGCTACAGACCCTGCACTGACCAATGACCGGGACGCAGCAGCTACAGACCCTGCACTGACCAATGACCGGGACGCAGCAGCTACAGACCCTGCACTGACCAATGACCGGGACGCAGCAGCTACAGACCCTGCACTGACCAATGACCGGGACGCAGCAGCTACAGACCCTGCACTGACCAATGACCGGGACGCAGCAGCTACAGACCCTGCACTGACCAATGACCGGGACGCAGCAGCTACAGACCCTGCACTGACCAATGACCGGGACGCAGCAGCTACAGACCCTGCACTGACCAATGACCGGGACGCAGCAGCTACAGACCCTGCACTGACCAATGACCGGGACGCAGCAGCTACAGACCCTGCACTGACCAATGACCGGGACGCAGCAGCTACAGACCCTGCACTGACCAATGACCGGGACGCAGCAGCTACAGACCCTGCACTGACCAATGACCGGGACGCAGCAGCTACAGACCCTGCACTGACCAATGACCGGGACGCAGCAGCTACAGACCCTGCACTGACCAATGACCGGGACGCAGCAGCTACAGACCCTGCACTGACCAATGACCGGGACGCAGCAGCTACAGACCCTGCACTGACCAATGACCGGGACGCAGCAGCTACAGACCCTGCACTGACCAATGACCGGGACGCAGCAGCTACAGACCCTGCACTGACCAATGACCGGGACGCAGCAGCTACAGACCCTGCACTGACCAATGACCGGGACGCAGCAGCTACAGACCCTGCACTGACCAATGACCGGGACGCAGCAGCTACAGACCCTGCACTGACCAATGACCGGGACGCAGCAGCTACAGACCCTGCACTGACCAATGACCGGGACGCAGCAGCTACAGACCCTGCACTGACCAATGACCGGGACGCAGCAGCTACAGACCCTGCACTGACCAATGACCGGGACGCAGCAGCTACAGACCCTGCACTGACCAATGACCGGGACGCAGCAGCTACAGACCCTGCACTGACCAATGACCGGGACGCAGCAGCTACAGACCCTGCACTGACCAATGACCGGGACGCAGCAGCTACAGACCCTGCACTGACCAATGACCGGGACGCAGCAGCTACAGACCCTGCACTGACCAATGACCGGGACGCAGCAGCTACAGACCCTGCACTGACCAATGACCGGGACGCAGCAGCTACAGACCCTGCACTGACCAATGACCGGGACGCAGCAGCTACAGACCCTGCACTGACCAATGACCGGGACGCAGCAGCTACAGACCCTGCACTGACCAATGACCGGGACGCAGCAGCTACAGACCCTGCACTGACCAATGACCGGGACGCAGCAGCTACAGACCCTGCACTGACCAATGACCGGGACGCAGCAGCTACAGACCCTGCACTGACCAATGACCGGGACGCAGCAGCTACAGACCCTGCACTGACCAATGACCGGGACGCAGCAGCTACAGACCCTGCACTGACCAATGACCGGGACGCAGCAGCTACAGACCCTGCACTGACCAATGACCGGGACGCAGCAGCTACAGGACCTGCACTGACCAATGACCGGGACGCAGCAGCTACAGACCCTGCACTGACCAATGACCGGGACACAGCAGCTACAGACCCTGCACTGACCAATGACCGGGACGCAGCAGCTACAGGACCTGCACTGACCAATGACCAGGACGCAGCAGCTCTGATCTGAACTTTATTTATTTATTTGTATCTATTACTAAATTAATACAATACACAATCAATGCTTGTATAGTGTTTCAGAAAAAGTGCATATGAAAGGTAATAAAACATGGTGGATACTTGAACAAATTGTTCTGTCTATGAACCTATTTTTTATGACCAACCATTATTTTTTTTCCTCTTTCTCCTTTGTTTTCATTAGCCTTTGGGAATTTTAGAAGAAAAAATACAGTCATTTCTTTTATGTCCAGAAGGTAAAAACAATGTTATTGTTTGGCATTTAAAATTAAGAGAAAATTAATAATAATTCAATTATTATTAATTATCCTTTATTATATGATATCATAAGGACTCTGTGACACCTTATTGGACACTATGGACCGTATTCATACTTAAGAAGCATCTGCTTCTTAAGTACAGTCTTTTACGAAATGACCTACTACAAATGTATAGCAGGTCATTTATGCAATCTATGAACCAGCTAGGAGTAGTTTAGATAGATAGAGGCGTGATAATGCCACCTCGGGGAGTGATTAGATAGATAGAGGCGTGCTAATGCCGCCCCGGGGAGTGATTAGTTAGATAGAGGCGTGCTAATGCCACCTCGGGGAGTGATTAGTTAGATAGAGACGTGCTAATGCCACCTCGGGGAGTGATTAGATAGATAGAGGCGTGCTAATGCCGCCTCGGGAGTTATTAGTTAGATAGAGGCGTGCTAATGCCACCCCGGGAGTGATTAGGTAGGTAGAGGCGTGCTAATGCCACCTCGGGGAGTGATTAGTTAGATAGAGGCGTGCTAATGCCACCCCGGGGGGTGATTAGTTAGATAGAGGCGTGCTAATGCCACCCCGGGGAGTGATTAGTTAGATAGAGGCGTGCTAATGCCGCCCCGGGGAGTGATTAGTTAGATAGAGGCGTGCTAATGCCACCCCGGGGAGTGATTAGTTAGATAGAGGCGTGCTAATGCCACCCCGGGGAGTGATTAGTTAGATAGAGGCGTGCTAATGCCGCCCCGGGGAGTGATTAGGTAGATAGAGGCGTGCTAATGCCGCCCCGGGAGTGATTAGGTAGATAGAGGCGTGCTAATGCCGCCCCGGGAGTGATTAGGTAGGATAGAGGCGTGCTAATGCCGCCCCGGGGAGTGATTAGTTAGATAGAGGCGTGCTAATGCCGCCCCGGGGAGTGATTAGTTAGATAGAGGCGTGCTAATGCCGCCCCGGGGAGTGATTAGTTAGATAGAGGCGTGCTAATGCCGCCCCGGGGAGTGATTAGTTAGATAGAGGCGTGCTAATGCCGCCCCGGGGAGTGATTAGTTAGATAGAGGCGTGCTAATGCCGCCCCGGGGAGTGATTAGTTAGATAGAGGCGTGCTAATGCCGCCCCGGGGAGTGATTAGTTAGATAGAGGCGTGCTAATGCCGCCCCGGGGAGTGATTAGTTAGATAGAGGCGTGCTAATGCCGCCCCGGGGAGTGATTAGTTAGATAGAGGCGTGCTAATGCCGCCCCGGGGAGTGATTAGTTAGATAGAGGCGTGCTAATGCCGCCCCGGGGAGTGATTAGTTAGATAGAGGCGTGCTAATGCCGCCCCGGGGAGTGATTAGTTAGATAGAGGCGTGCTAATGCCGCCCCGGGGAGTGATTAGTTAGATAGAGGCGTGCTAATGCCGGGGAGAGCCATCCTCTTTGCACGGTAAGATAAGGAGCCCTATCACAGCCATAAGGTGCCTAAAAATGAGAGGCAGGTTAGTGGCTGGACCAGTGAGTTGGGTGCGGTTCTGTTCACACCTAACACTCTTAAATATGAATACAGTCCTATCTGTGTGCAGTAAAGATATATCCCTGCATGCAATAAACTAAACTCCCCCTGAAATCAACATGGCTTTGTCCAGGAGTCACTTTCCCTTCTTATTTCCAATCTCTGGATCAGGTCTAATGTGGCAATTACACATATACAATGATTATTTGTAAGGCTAATGAACTGCATTATTGTTATGCCAAATAAATTCTAGAGATATTATGATTTGCAAATGGGTTTTATGACCCTAGAAAGGTATCTTACATGGTATTAATACATATTAGTTACAATTACCATAGAGTAGACAATTCACTAGTAACACATAGATAAAATTAAAATCAACTAAACATACAGTTGTTCTAAGTTCAAGTTTTCCCAAAAGCAGAGAATGGCGGCCCACCTGCTGGGGCTTCAGAATTCATTAAACGTTTGTTTACTTACCAATTAACACCAATTGATCAGACAGTGGAGCTGACGTCACCCATTCACTGTTCTGCAGAAAGATTGTATGACTCATCCTGTGATTTACTAATGGACTGCAATCTAACTTTCCCACTATGAAACGAAATGAGCATCTTAGAATGAGATCAGTATCTGAGCTCCACTGCAAACATTTGTTGCTCATCATCATTATCATTGTTACACAACCTCTCTTTACATCAGTGATCATGTGACACACCACTACTGTTTGGTCCAAGCTTGCTGATCCTGCCCTAACCCATTCTATATTTTCAGTTAAAAGGTAGACATATACCGATATATAAGATTACAGAATCTTGCAGAACAATTATACACTTTTTAGAATTTTTTATGGGTCATTGCTATAATAAGGAATGGATTTTCATGTTAATGAAAATTATTAAGATTAAGTGATATAACTAGACCTAGCAGAGCCCAGGGTGGAATAATGTTTTTGGTGCCCACCCCCTCCAAAAAAATGTGTCTGTCCATTCATTTCTGTCTCCTTGTATGTGTGCTGTCATCCATTTCTGACCTTGTATGTGTGTCCAGCCCCATTTCTGCCCCTTGCATGTGCATCCAGCCTCCAAATCTGCTCCTTGCATGTGCATCCAAATCTGCTCCTTGCATGTGCATCCAGCCTCCAAATCTGCCCCTTGCATGTGCATCCAGCCTCCAAATCTGCCCCATGCATGTGCATGCAGGCTCCAAATCTGCCTCTTGCATGTGCATTCAGTTTTTATTTCTGCCCCCCTGACTTTGTGTCCAGTCTCCAATTCTATCATTTGTATGTGTGCCCAGCTTCCATATTTGCCCTTTATATATGTCCAGTCTCTATTTCTGCCCCTTATATGTGGCCAGCTTTTCTCTTTATATTAATGCTTATTACCTTTGCAGTCATCTTCTCCTTCTTCTTCTTCCTTCCTCCATGGAGCAGTAATGACTTGAACTTGATTTTGGACCTGTTTTTATCTGCACAGGAAACAGTATACGAAGTGAAGTTTTCTTGAATGTTCCAGACCAGTTTGTGCCAGGCTCTGAACAGGCCCACATCACTGTGTTAGGTGAACTGACTTTTTAGCTATATTTCAATGCCCTTATATATGATAGATATTCCTCACACAGTATATTATAAAGACTCCATAAAGTCTACTTATCAAGTAGAGAAAAAAAATCCTTGTTCTGCTAGCCATTTATATGATGGTATGGCAATTGACTAATCTGATGTCACTTGTTTAAAAAAAACTGTTTAATAGTATAGATTTAGGGCCTGATTCAGAGGCTGAAAATAAGAACTTAAAGTTACACCTGGGCAAAACCATGTTGATTTCAGGGGGAGTCAAGTTAATTTTATTCTATGCATGCAGGGAGAATGCTTTTACTTATTGCACACAGATACCTGATCAGCTTCACTTTTAAACTGCTAATTAGACTTGAGCTGAGAAACATCACCTTTTAACTATAATACTGTTGCAACAAATGAAATTTGACTCCCCTGAAATCAACATGGTTTAGCCCAAGTGTAACTTTAAGTTCTTATTTTCAATCTCTGAATCAGATCCTTAAAGCTTATATACTGCCATGTTTCTTAGGCAGTCATTGGGATAGATATAATATTTCCAATTGTATTAGATGTGATTATTCTCTTCTTACACTTTCCTAGATGGTTATAATGATTCTGTTTATTTTCCAGGAGATTTGAGGGTCAGAAATATTGCTTACTATGGAGAATCACTCACTTATCCAAGTGGATGCGGGGAAAATAATTTAGTGGAATTTATTCCAGTTATTTACAAAGTTAAATATTTAGAAAGTATCAAGCAACTAAAACCTAAGATCAGGAATAAAGCGCTCACTTACCTGACCACTGGTGAGTTATATGCACGGGACTATATTAATCATTCTCTTGACCGTGTTGAAGGCAAATACCGCTGTTATACCTAAGCTGTTTGGATTCTTTTATGTACAGTATATAACCTAAAATACGCCTTCTAATATTTAATATTTGTACTGCAGAATCAGATTTTACATGCACTAATTTTCTTTTCTTAATGGCTTTTTAAACATACGGGGTGAACGTTTTATAATAGGATTAGTTAATGACGTGATAACTGTTCTTAGTCGAATAACTACTGTGGGTGCGGGTAGTGAGGATGCTATAGGGCCCAGAGGATTTTTTTTTTTCAAACACGATCGTTGTTAAACTAACAAATATATTATGAAGCCAATTTAGTACAAATCCTAGAACAAAAATATGTGCTTATATGTGCAACAATCCAAGTATTTTTTTTTTAAACTTTGACCTCTATTAGAAGTTATCTGTCCTGAAGTCAGAGAATCAAACTCAGCAGTCACTAAAGGGTCTCTCTCTCTCTCTTTCTCTCTCTCTCTCTCCCTATCTCCCTCCCTCTCTCCCTCTCTCTTCCCCCCTTTATTGTGTTATCTGTTTACAATGCTGAGAATACACTATAAGGGATCAAAATAGGTAGAAATGTGCATTCTTGTAGACTGGGGGATGTGGCACATTACTGAGAAATTCGTGCATGACAGTGCACCTGTTTTCCTATGCTGTATTATTGGTAATTATTTCTCTATAAAGCTGGGTACACAATAGTTATTTTCAAACAATTTGACGATTTATAAAAGATTTTTATTTACCTTCAAAAGTCCCGATCATCTGCCCGATACACACTACAAAGATTTTTAGGTGGATCTGTCCCATGATTCTCTGCTTCAATGATAAACCCAACTACAAAGGCAGCCCTACAGCAGAAAGAAGAATTGTCAGAAGCAAGGTAAGAAAAATATTACATCATGACATCGAGCCTATCACTTTCCTATTACATACTAGAGAATGTCAGCTAGAATCTGTTTGGTTGCTATGGGCAACATCTCCACTTTTCCTTTCCGCAGATTAATAAATCTAGTCCATAGTATAGAAATCTTATACAATGTTGATATTAAGTGGTCAATAGGTGCAATACTTGATAGGTATCATTAGCCTGCAATAACATAACACTAATGAGATTATCTAATTCAAACAGGTTACCAGAGACAGCTAATGTTTAAAAATGACAATGGCTCCTACAGCAGATTCCCCGGGTCTCAGGGCAGCACATGGTATGTACAGAGACAGAAGCATTCTGTGACCTCGCTTGCCATGAAGGCAAGATACAGCACTGAATTCCTGATGTCAGTGCAGCCGTGATATAAGTCTGTGTCCGGTTCAATATGTTTCATTGTTTAATAATTGCACTTTTACCAAACGACGCAATTATACGCACGCACGTAGCAAGCCAACACCCACCAACACCCCGACACTCCCCTCAGAGCCGTGCAATTGTAGACTTACGCCTCCATAGACAACCTCTAACTTTACGTGTGTACCTACATGCGTATATGTATGCCATACGTAACCGCGCCCTCAAAGACCCATTTAAATGCCTCCCACCCTCTTTCATGTAACTTTTCAAGTACGTATTTCAACCCCGCCCCTCCGTACGTATGTCCCCAAGTGAGATTCACATTTCTGTCTCTAAAGCACTTAC
Organism: Limnodynastes dumerilii; assembly: GCA_011038615.1. Lineage (NCBI taxonomy): Eukaryota > Metazoa > Chordata > Amphibia > Anura > Limnodynastidae > Limnodynastes > Limnodynastes dumerilii. Next base: position 16,933 of record WWET01008105.1, on the reverse strand, counting down.
GTGCGTCTAGTTTACATAACTTACGTCAATAAAGTTGCTACGCATGCACAGTTACGCCATACCTAAGAATACGCACGCTACTCCTGGTGAAAAGGGATCTGTGATTACGGCTCTGCATCACTTTCCTGAACTCAATATGCAATAACGCTCATTATCACCTCCTGCAGGCTCACTGCCTTTACAATCCAATCTTTCATTCATGCTCAAGACCTCATCTACATCCAGGAGAAACACATTGACGATGCCGTGAGATGGCTGAGCAGCCTACAGTTACCCAACGGATGCTTTGAAAACATTGGGGAAATCTTTAATAATTACCTGAAGGTATCTTTACAGCAATATTATGACTTCATGAGCATCTAACCTTCCCTGATGTATAGTAATGATCCTGAGAAAAGAAGTTTAGACCCACAATGTGTTTGTCGGCCTAGTGAATGATATGGCTTCCACATAATAATGACCATTGGATTCTCCCATACTTAGCTAGTACACTAAAAACACAATGAAAAAAAATGTAATCCACATGATGCATTACAACCTGATTCATTTAATGGACTGCATCCAGACTTAAGAAGGAGCTTGAAATTAAGAGAAGAAAGTTACTCCTGAGCTAAACCATGTTGATTGCTGGGAAGTCATATGTCTTCTGTTGCAAACAGTATTAGAGATGAGAGGTGATGTTTCCCAACCCAAGTCTAAAAACAGAGTAATAGTAACGCTGGTCAGTATCTGTGTAATAATATAATAATATAATAGTATTAGAGATGAGAGGTGATAAATAACAGTGTGATAGTAACGCTGGTCAGTATCTGTGTAATAATATAATAATAATATAATAGTGTGTAGTAAGCAATTTAATGATATATCCTTGCATGCAAAGAATACAATGACCTTGACTCCCCTGCAATCACCATGGTTTAGGCCAGGAGTAACTAATTTCAAGCACTTACTTAAGTCTGGATCCAGCCCAGTGTTTGTACACTCCTAGTATTAATAAACATGGGCCTATAAAGAGTGTGTGAAGCTCTCATGATGTTCTTATGATGTTCTTATTGTTGTTTGTCTTCTCAGGCTAAAGAAAGCAATGAGGTGACGCTTACAGCATACATAGCCATAGCCCTGATGGAACATGGCAGAGTATATAATGTGAGCTCCATTGTTATAGAGTTTTAATAATGCTATGCAGTGTATAGGCAAATTACTCAATAAATCCATCTAATTAGCACAGTAACTATATTCTATAAATATAAATATTATCCTGGATCATCTTCGAGTACCTTGTCTTACTCTAAAGTCATCTTGTTGGTGAGCAGCAATTTAACAAACTTAAGAGAAGTGTTTTTGAACACATTGGAAAAACAATTTAAATAAAATATCTATCACTTCTTCCTGATGTCCCAGTTGGAAATGTAATGATATTTTAATCTCAATCCTCAGTTTGCCTAAATTGCCTGATCCCTTTGCCTAAATTTGCCCAATCCCATTGCCTAAAGTCCTTTAGTTGCTTTTATATATAATCAGCGATTGATTACCTTACCCACATCTCACAACATTCTCACTGATTTAATGAATTGAAAAACTTAACGGGATTCAAAAAGTTGGCAGGGTTAGGTTTGGGCTAATGGAAGGGGAGTGTTAGGGTAAGGATTAGGGAAAGGGTTGGAATAAAATTTAGACTTACCATTCAGAGCTTCATCTTCGGCAGTCCGGGGATCGATTGCTTTGAGGCAAAAGCAATCGATTTCACAGCCAGTTGGGAACTGGTTGGATGAGAGCGGCCCTTTTGAAATACGGCCGTTCTCAGCAGCGACCCACAGCCTTTTAAAACAATAGTAATCAAACAGTTTACATTTCAGTAGCAGTGATATGCTTTTTATTTTGTACATCTTATATTGTATCCTGTCTTCAATGCACTGATTTCATTATAGGTCACAATGGTGGAGAAGGCATTAAACTGTCTGAAGGATGCAGTCGATGTAGTTAACACAACCTACAGTCAGGCTCTCCTTGCCTATGTCTTTACTTTGTCAGCAGACCAGAATCTAAGACAACACATGCTGAGGATTCTGGAAGAGTCAGTTGTAAGGAAAGGTAATGAAATTGCTGTATGTTTGATGTGTCAGGAAGGGTGTAATACATTAAACCGCCTTTCATTATGGCAGACTTTATATTATGGCCAACAGAATGTTGTCATGGTCGGGTTTAGCTTGGTTGTGAAAGGAAAAGCTAAGCAAGCAGTTTATATAATGACCAAATTATAAACTCGACTGCACCAAAGGCGACAGTTTGTATTTCAGATGGTTTTACAGCCATTTGGTACAATATCAACGTTTTGAAACACTTAAATGGGTTGTTATGGTGAAAGATTAATATCTGACAGCAGTGAATATTTGAAACTGTCTTTTTGCTAGATTTAGGAGACAGAACATTGGGCCAGATCCAGAACTCAGCTGTGGTCGCAGTTCCATCCGCAGCTGCGTTAACTATGGTGGATTGCCGTGGGTGCAATCCTAATTTTCATACGTGCAAGAGGATGCCACTCCCCTCGCATGCACGGGACTTCCAAACCCAGGACCCCGCCTTAAAATTTACACACTGGCCCCACAGAAAATGGGGCTGGTGCATAAATAAGAATAGTATGTAAGGGCCCAACCGAATCTGACCACACAGAGAAGGGAAATGAGAAAGCCTGTGCATGGCCTCTCAATCTGTTTTCTTATTGAAATAATGTTAAGTATCAGTAGCTTTGTTTGATCTCACGCAGAAGGAAGCAAGCATTGGGCAGCAGACGCCAACGATCATGGAGATGTTGAGATTTCTGCCTATGTTCTCCTTGCTATACTCTCGGATCCAAACCCTTCACAGCAAGATATTGAGGAGAGTTCTACAATTATCAACTGGATTATCAAAAAGCTATCCTGGAGAAGTCAGGTGACTTGTCTAAATGAAAATTTTAAGTTACCACAATTGGGGGACCATCGTTGTTTATATTAGCACGTTCATAATGTTTCCAAATATTGGCTGTAGCCACAACTACAAGGAGGGTTTGTAAGTTATCCTACCACTTTCTCAAAGTTTGTATTTATTGCATCATTTCTTCATACACAGCCTGTGCTGCAGTGATGGGCATAATATATTTATTTTATACAAAGTCACACAGCTGAAGAATCATTTTACATTGGAGTAAAGGAAATTTTGTTGGGAATTATTGGGATTAAGAGTGTGGTTGATCAATGAAGAAGCTGAAATTCTGCTACTTCTGTAAAGCAGACTAATCACTGATTAAGCTGGGTACACATTTGTAATGATGACATCCTTACTGTAATTAATCACAATTCCTTATATTGTGCACTCTTAACCATGCCCCTCTTGGTCGTTCAGCACTTAACAGTACATTCTGAAGAAAGAAGTAGGCATCACTGATCTTGAAAGATAGGGGAATATATTAGAGTATTCAGGGTGAAGCAGATAGATCCATGGCCTATTGATAACCATGGAACAGCTCCTGGAAATGCTGGCTACTCAACACACAGTAATCGGAAAGATCAGATTGTTAATTGTACCACTCAGTCTGACTGAAAACCCAACTGCTGATGTGCCGATCCTATCAGGTGGCACAGGGTTTGTTCATATTGGTTGCCTTGATTATTGTGAAGTCTATCAATCAGGGCAATGGAGCATTAGGTTGGGAGACTGGGTATCATACAGTATGTGGACAGTATTAAAGTTTAAAGATATTTTAATCTTTATTACAGGGTTCAGTGGTGGCTTTTCAAGCACTGACAAAATATGCAAAGGCTACTTACCAGGACAATCAAGATGTTACTGTGACAGTCAAGTCATTGTCTGGGTTTCAAAATAAGTTTCATGTAGACAAAGATAAAAGCCTCCTATATCAAAGAGGACCATTACCAGATATCCCTGGAAAGTATTCATTGACAGCCACAGGGAATGGTTGTGTGTATATACAGGTCAGTACAACAATAGATCTATACTCTGTTAAAAAAAAAAAACTCCATAACCCTTTTTAAAAATGTAAAGATTGAATCCTGGCTAGAAACTGGCTTGTGGTCTCCATTTTAATTACCTGAATCAATGCAGTAAATTCACACACGCACACACACACACACACACATACATACACACATACATACATACATACATACATACATACACACATCCTAACCTGCTAGTAAATGTGATTGCAAGGACTGCATATTTTTCTCAAAACCTGCTATTTAATTGGTAAAGCTGATTATTTGAATGTTACTAATTTAATCTGCTATTGTATTGCCTTACTGTGCTAACTAATTGATTGCAAGGACTTTATATATTGCTCAAAGCCTGCTATGCAATTGGTAAAGCTGATTATTTGCAATTGATAAACTTGATTATTTGAATGTTATTAATTTCATCTGTTGATTAATATACAAAAGATTCTCCATGATTGATATTGCTTTAATTTGTTAGTTAATTGATTGCAAATATTGATCAGATTATCTAAACTCTGTTATTTAATTGCAATATGATTATTTAAATATTACTAATTTCATCTGATAGTTAATATACCAGAAAGTTATTGAATGATATTGCTCAGGCCTATTTCATTATCAGCCATTGTATTATTGCTGTTATTTGATAATTGTAAGTTATTAGTAGGAACAACTTTGTAAAGTTATTATCGATAGCTTATAGGAGGGGCATCTGTTTTGAAGAAACGTGTATTGGGATAAAGTTGGTGTAGTAATTAGTCAAGTTGATGCAAAGAACTGTGTAACAGAATAACAAATTGATATATTCCGATAACCATCATAGAAGTAAAACGGTAGTGTACAGAAAACATCATTTTAAAATATTCTAACTAAAAAATAATAATTATAAGTAAAACTAATCTTATCAACTAAACTTGTGTCAGAGTTTATTTCAAGTACATTGTACATTGTAATGTAAAAAACACTCCATTCCAAAACTCATTTACATAAGTATTTAAAAGGAAGATTGACCCGATGGACCTGTGACAATATTTTTTATAATACAGTAATAGTTGATAATATGACACATTCATCTCTCTGCAGACACATCTGAAATATCATGCTGCTCCCACCAAATCTGAGGCTTACTTTGTCCTCGCTGTAAGTACACAGCCATCAGTTTGCACCCATCAAGCACAGACAAAGTTTGAAATTCTAATGGAGGTCAGGTACGGACAAGCTGAAGTTATTGTACTTATATATTTAAACTAAATATAGTTTTTTTATGTCATGAAAATATGCTGTGCAGGCTGGAGAGACATGGATGGGGAAGGCTGGAGAGACATGGATGGGGAATACTGGGGAGGCTGGAGAGACATGGGTGGGGAATACTGGGGAGGCTGTAGAGACATAGACGAGGAATACTGGGAGCTGGAGAGACAAGATTGTGAATACTGGGGAGGCTAAAGAGACATGGATGGGGAATAATGGGAGCTGGAGAGACATGATGGGGAATACTGGAAAGGTTGGAGAGACATGTATGGGGAATACTGGGAGCTGGAGAGACATCATGGGGAATACTGAGAAGGTTGGAGAGACATGGATGGGGAATACTGGGGAGGCTGGAGAGACATGGATGGGGAATACTGGGGAGGCTGGAGAGACATGGATGGGGAATACTGGGAGCTGGAGAGACAAGATTGGGAATACTGGGGAGGCTAAAGAGACATGGATGGGTAATAATGGGAGCTGGAGAGACATGATGGGGCATACTGGAAAGGTTGGAGAGACATGTATGGGGAATACTGGGAGCTGGAGAGACATCATGGGGAATACTGAGAAGGTTGGAGAGACATGGATGGGGAATACTGGGGAGGCTGGAGTGACATGGATGGGGAATACTGGGGAGGCTGGAGAGACATGGATGGGGAATACTGGAAAGGCTGGATGAGGCTTTTTAACCCCAAATCCAATTAAATAAGACCTATTTTGTGGTTAAAAAAAAATTATTATTAGACATTTGAAACAAACTTTTTTCGTGTATTTCTTAAGTTATTCAGGTGAACGAACAGAGTCCAATATGATACTGCTAGAAGTGGAATTTCCATCAGGATTCATTCCACAGAAATACAGTGTAAAGAAGGTAAGAAAAAGAGACATAATATGATCACAATGGTATTAATTCACAGAAAAAAATACATATATCACGGTGCGTAATGTGGCAGTTCTGTAATATTCTGTGAGAGCATGCATTAATCTTCTGCATTTAAAAAAAAAAAAGAATTGACCAGCTTAGGGAAATACATTTTACAAGAAAATAAGTGTTTATGGGCCTGATCCAGACCTACGCCGATGCGCTATGCTTAGTAAAGCACAACGTCTCGGCATGTACTTCCCCCCGACACTCCCCCTTGTCCCCGCGTATTTAACCTCGCTTACGCCTGCTGAAGGCTACCCTAACTTCAGCTGGCGTAAGCGAGGGTAAATACGCTGGGACAGGAGCGTGTTAACTAAAACCCCTCCCTCCCCCCGCCTACCTACACTATCCTTTGCTTAGTAACGGCGAGGAACGCCTCCTCAGTCGTTACTACACTGATACTACAGACGCCCGATCCTAGATCCGTAGTTACGCCAGTCAACATCTGGCCGGCACATGCGCACAACAGCTTTTCAGCTGTTCTTACGCTGCCGCACACCCGGCGGGCGGCATAGGTCTGGATCAGCCCCTATGAGCGTAAAAGAACTTTATTACATTTCAGTGCAAGACGTCCTCACATTTTTCCTTCCCACATTTTTATTTCCTAGCTAAACATAAATCCCATTGTAAAAAGGACAGAAATCACACCAGAAAAATTGATCATCTACTTGGAAAAAGTAAGTAACATTTATCTATATGTGTGTTCTGATCCTTCTGTGCTTGGAGCTTAGACTCACTCCTACCTTACACATCTGCACCATCCTTATTTAAAGCAGAAACCCATAGAATTCTGGAGAGTAGGCAGGTCGCTTAGCACGCAGTCACTATGGGTACTATGTGCACAACCCCTCCAACATAACGAGTCCCCACATTGATGGCTGTCATTACGAAGTAGGGACAACCGAAAGTTGCTTTTCAGCTGTCTCTATTTCGAAAGACAGCGTTTAAAACATTTTTTTTTTATGAATGGGTGAGTATGGTGAGTAACCCTTTCCGGGGACTTAGGGTTAGGGGGGGGGAGACTAGGGGTTTGGCTGCGGGACGGGACCTAGGGTTAGGCTTTGGGGGTGATACTTAGGTTTAGGCTGCGGGGGAGACTTAAGGTTAGGGTGAGGGTTAGGGAGAGAGTTGGGGATAGAATACTAACTCCCTTGACCTTGTTTTCTCCCATTTGCTTCCTGTCTGACTTCTCCATCTCTCCCTTCCCCCTCTCTAAACCTCACCTTGGGGTAGATCCAGGGGAATTATTCACGGCGCGTGCGTACTTCCTCTGTAATCTAAGTTCACAAAGCCCCGTTACGACTAGTCGTGAAATTTAAGGTAGGAATCTGGACACGAAAGCATCCAGGTTTCCTAGCGAGACCAGACCCTCGTACACCCGTAATGCGTGCATGGGTCTGGATCTGCCCCCTTATCTCCTTCTCCCTCACTTCCTCCCCCACTCCTTCCCCATCACCTAAACGTATTCTCTCCTGACAAAACCTTGACTTCCTTGACATTGCGGCGGTCACCTCTTCCCTATATCCCCTCCTCACACCCATTTAGTTTTGTCTTTATCACTTGAAATTTAAATCATGGACTGGAACAGAATCTATTTTCATGGTGTTCATTGTATCTTCTGCAGCTCACTCATGAAATGGAGAGTTTAGCTTTTTCCATCAAGCAAGAAACGCACGTGGAAAATCGGCATCCCGCGAATGTCAAGGTTTATGATTATTATAATCCAGGTATAAAGTGATGTTTAATATATATTTGCTGGCAGCAGCTTTTGTGCTGAAGTGAAGAATATTTCTCAATAATTAAAGTTATGCTCAGTTAAACCTTTCCCAAAAGCAGTAAAAATTCTGCCATACACAGTGGAAAATTGCAGTCAGTGGATCAGTCAATGGAGCTGATGTCACCCATTCACTATTCTACTTAAAAAGTGTATGACTCATCTTGTGAATTGAATGGGTGATATCAGTTCCATTGTCTAAATGTTAAACAAAAAAAGTTGTAATGAATTACTGATTGTCTGATCTCTGCAGAAAGCAAGGCGCTGCTAAATAGTAAAAAAGTTTTAATGATATAATGAAGAGCTGCAATCTAGCTTCCCCACCATGTCACGAAATGGGCATCATGACAGAGAAAGATTTATTTGAGCCCAGCTGTAGTGCTCAATGACAACCTTAGATTGCAATGGTTTAAAAACCTGATTGATGTACATAGCATTTAAAAAAAATGCTAAATTAATGTCTATATCAAAACATAGTTCACAAAAGTGAATTGAGAGTGTTCTGTAGAATCACATTGTTGATGTCATCAGAATTTAAAGAGGACTTAACACAGGTTCCTTGGTTAAAAGTACCTAACCAATGAAAAATAGAGACACTAACACACAGGCCCTTTTTAACAGATTGTAGGCAATACAATATTTCCAAATCATTTCACTCCAGCCAACCATCATGTCTCTCTAGCTCCCAGTATCCTTATGTGTCTCCAGCCCCCCAGTATTCACAAATCATGTCACTCCAGCCCCCCACCACGTGTCTCCAGACCCCCAGTTCACCATCATGTCTCTCCAGATTTATTTAATCTGCAGCACAGATAAACTCCCGGCGTGGGTGGTGTTCTTAACATGTCACTCACCTCCTTGTGCGGACCTAATTGGCTGGATAGCTGTCTGGAGGAGGGTCCAGGAATCAGCAGAGTCGTCTTAAGAAAGATGATGACATCACACAGACCTTCTTCACTTGGATTTGTTCGGATGAACACCAAATCTCCATTATGTATTTCCAGCCCCCAGTACCATATAGTTCTCCAGCTCCCCATTATGTCTTTTCAGCCCCCCAGTATTCCACAGCATAGCCCTCCAGTTCCCCATCATGTCTTTCCAGCCCCCCAGTATTCCACAGCATGTCCCTCAAGTTCCCCATCATGTCTTTCCAGCCCCGCAGTATTCCACAGCATGTCCCTCCAGCACCCCATCATGTCTCATCAGCCCCCCAGTTTCCTGTCATGTATCTCTAGCCCCCCAGTTCCCTATCATGTATAATATATTTGGCCCATTAGATTGTAATAAATGCAAGTTGCCCAGCTACACCGTAATAATAGTAAGTTTCATTGTTAGCAGTCTATTAATATATTCTAGTCACAATAGCAGCTCTTCTGAAATATAAATGCACGTTTATTTATTTAAGGTGTGCTATGATTAATGTGTTCCACATATTGAAAAATATTAAATAAATGTTCGTACTCACATTTTTTAAATCATCAATCTTGGGAGACTTGCTAGAAGAAATGGGCATCTTGATTGAAGTTTCCTCCTTCTTGTTCGGAGTGATGCTGGTGGTCGGTCCTGCTCTTTTGGGGTTCCGTTGCTAATGATCCTTCAGTCACTAGAGGTCCCCCTTATAAAGACTCTATGATGTCATATGGCATATGGCGATGGCTGGCGATGTATAATTGCAGAAAAAA
>WWET01008104.1:20443-36780 GCA_011038615.1 Limnodynastes dumerilii | reverse complement strand
CCATAATAACCATACAGAACCCCCCACAGTCACCAGTCACTTACCTGCTCCTAGCTCCTCCGCGGCGCGCTCTCTCCGTCTGATGAATGACGCGCAGCGCGACCTTGGGGTCACGCAGCGCGTCATTCATCAGAGAGGAGATGCGGCAGCGAGAGAGGCAGTCACAGACTCTGCTGCGGTGCTGAGGTGAGTAAAGGGAGTGACGGAGCCTCACCTCTCCAGCGGAGGATAAAGGTGGCACAGTATGTGATGAAGGGGAAACGAGGGATAAAAGTGCACAGTATTTGATGAAGAGGCACAGTGTATAATGAAGGAGCAGTGTATGGAAAAAGTGGCACAGTGTGTATGATGAAAGGGCAGCGTGTTATGAAGGAGCACAGGGAATGAATGGGCAATGTAATTTCTGTGTAATTCCTGCTTTTTTTTGTATATTTTGCTTTTGGTGTGCCACGGAATTCTGGGAAGGGCTTAGGTGTGCTGCCGAGGCTGAGAAAAGGTTAAGGAGCACTGAAATAAATGTCCACTTCAGAGTCTGTCTTTGAGATTTTAGATTCTTCTGAAAATAATATTCCAACATGAAGTACACATTGGGCCTGATCCAGAACAATGCTTCAGAGCGAATTTACGTGTGGCGGAGACGTAAAATCGCGTATTTGTTAGTACTGCGCATGCGCAACATAGAAAATACGCTCAATAGCGTAGCGTAATTGTGAACGTATGGGCCATTCACGTATGTGTCACGTAAATACTTACATGTGGGTGTGCCAATTTTATGTGCGTCCAAAATCCGTCTGAATTACGTGAAGTAGGCTGGGGGTTGTATTTAAAATGTACAGTATGGGCGTGCTTAGCTGCGTAAATTTGTATAGCCTATACGAACGTGTGCATATGACTGTGGTTACGTTGGAAAAAGTTAAGGTAGGGGTTGGAAAGCGTATCTTGACAAAATACGTACGTTCAAGGGGTGTGCCGAGGGGAGTGTAACGAATACGCTACGCGAATAAACGTACGGCAAACGTAGTTCTGGATCTACCCCATTATCTTTATACCATCTCCACAGGAGCTTAGATCTACTTCTTTTCAGGTATCACATGACTGTGTTGTGCTTCATCAAATTTTTATACTTCATGGGTCAGTTTCTCTCTGTTTAGGCCTTGCTGAACAAAGAGGCTATTAGGTACATATTTGTGCTGCCCTTTATTAGCAGCTGCCATCCTTTGCAGTACCTACCCATTTAAAAAAACTATAAAACAAAAAGATGGATGGGTGTTGCACGTGTCTCTAGTAACCACTTATAAGTGCTGCATCTTTTTCATATAATCAGTTGTTACTAATTCTAAGTACCAGAAATAATGTCTTTTTTTAAACTTTCTTTTATTGAAGCAGCAGGTAAACAGTAGGTAAACATTTGTACATAGTAGACAAGAGCTGCAACAACATTTTTCAAAAACATACACAGATAACACTGAAATAAGTACATGTGGATTCGCAAAAATACACACCTAAATGTCCCACCTTTATCACATGCTGCCCCTTCACATACTGTCCCACCTTTATCACACGCTGCCCCTTCACATACTGTCGAACCTTTATCACTTGCTGCCCCTTCACATAATGTCCCACCTTTATCACAAGCTGCCCCTTCACATACTGTCCCACCTTTATCACACGCTGCCCCTTCACATACTGTCCCAACTTTATCACTTGCTGCCCCTTCACATAATGTCCCACCTTTATCACACGCTGCCCCTTCATCATACACTGTGCCCATTCATTATTCAGTGTGGCCCTTTATCACATACTGTGCCCCCTTCTAATGTTACTTTATCACATACTGTGCCCCTTGATTATAAAACTGTCTGGGCCTCCATTATCTCGTTGCCAATTCATCACTTACTGTGCCACCTTCCCCTGCTGCCCCCATACCGTCCTCCTTCATTTGCTGCCCCTATGCTCATTTACTTACCTTATATTTGCCCTTCTTCTTTAATCTTCTTCCATTGTTCTTCTGGCTCCCAGCTTTGCTCCTCTCCGCGCGCTCCTCTCTAACTGCCGTGCGTGACGACGTCACGCCCGGCAGACACGCAGTAAGAGAGAAGTGGAAGCTGGGTCCTGCCGCCGGAAAGTTTTTTTTTTTTTTATTAGAGCTCTCGAACGGCTGTCAGGTCCGCGGCACACCTGACATCTTGCTACGGCACACTGGTGTGCCGCGGCACACCGGTTGCGGAGCTCTGATCTATTTGAACTCTATTTTGAAACTTGTGGGACTTATTGATATAGGGCCGTATTCACAGATCCGTTTGTTTAAAGTACGTAATTATATGCCTGCACGTAGCAAGGAAACACCCATGACACTCCTCTCACATGGCCATGTTGTCTGTGACTTCCACCTCTATAGGGCAACCTTATCTCTACATGTGCATTTACGTGCATATATTACTTCCGTATGTCCATATCTAACTAACCTCGCCCTCAACTGGTCATTTAAATGCCTCCCCCACCCACTTTCACATAACTTTGACCATACGGATTTGAACCTTGCGTGCCTAATGGACTTCCGTGTGTAATTACTATGTAACTTGCATGGAAAAAGTTACTACGCATGCGCAGTTGATCCGATCCTAAAAATACGCACGCAACTCCACGTGAAAATGGATCTCTGAATCTGGTCCATAGTCTCAAAGTTGGAACCTATTCGCCAGTTCCAGGAGTCTGCAGAATGCCAAGCTGGAAGGGAACGCCAGCTGAGAATGGCACAACTGCAACAAAGTCAAGAAACCTCACATTGGTTTGAGTCAGTGGTATTAAAACTTCTTGAAACACTTTCCTGTTATGGGGAAAGATGGACATCTTAAATCTGTAAAGATTTGTAGATAATGGACTGGATTCACAGATAAGACTGAAATAAGTGGCAAGACAACTTCAAAGACACTTCAATCATTCCTACGGATTTTAGCTGACTTCTGCATCCATAGGGCTACCTTAACTCTGTGTGTGTGTGTGCGTCTGTGCTTAAGTACATGTGTACTTAGCAAACCTCGCTCTTATTGCCCCATTTAAATGCCTCCTCCCACCCAATCTTTTTAACTTCCTTCTTATGGAGAACTGGCATGCACTTCTAACTTTTCTCACTAAGGGGTTTTTCCCCAAATCACCTTATTCAGTAACATACGATTTGGATGTGATTTAAAAAATATCACATGAGATGCTTTGATTTGAAAATATCAATATCGCAGTGATTGTGATATATTAATTGCGGAGATATAATATATCACAATGTTAAAGTATAGGAAACATGTTTTGATTTGCAAATCGTCTCATGACCTGCAAATTTTACACTCACGTTTTGAAGTCTTCTTTTTTCTTTATTTCTTCTAGGTGAGATGAATTTTCTGTACTTGATTGAAGTCTTCCTCTCCGGTGGCCAGTGTTCTTTCTTCAGCTGCTGGTGAACGCTGGACGCTGCAGGACTTCTTCTTCCCGTCTGGATCTCTTCAAATGACGCTGATGCTGCTAGGGGGCAGTACTTTTTATAGTGGAGATGGCGGCACAAACAGTAGAGGACTGACATCATCTCCACTATAAAAAGTACTGCCCCCTAGCAGCATCAGCGTCATTTGAAGAGATCCAGACGGGAAGAAGAAGTCCTGCAGCGTCCAGCGTTCACCAGCAGCTGAAGAAAGAACACTGGCCAACGGAAAGGAAGACTTCAATCAAGTAAAGAAAATTCATCTCACCTATAAGAAATAAAGAAAAAAGAAGACTTCAAACCGTGAGTTTAAAAAGATTTTTATTTAATACACACGATACAATAGACACATTACACATAGCTTAGGAGAGATGACCGCAGCAGGTAAGTGCACACAGTAGGGGACAGTGTTAGATAGGGTTTATAACTTGTCTACATGCATACTGTATTTTAAGATTTCATGTATGTTTATGGTGAATGATATTTTTTTTTTTACACTACACACGGACACACACATGGCTGACATCGTTAGCCATGCTGCCACTGATATTATTACAAGGCTCATCATTTCTGAGCCTTGTAGTTATATCACAGCATGGCTAATAAGGATTTCAGCCATTTCTGAGCCTTGTAGTTATATCAGGACAGCATGGCTAAGGATTTCAGCCATGCTGCATTTATTTTCTGACGCTCCGGGAATGATGCTCCGGGAATGCACCTCAGCCGGATCTCGCAGCTCTCTGGCTGCGATTTTGGTTTTGGTGATTTAAAATCACACTAAAGGAGATTTCTTCAAATCTCCTTTAGTGAATGGGTTGATTTTTTTTTTCCTATTTTTTCAATGGCAAACATCTGGACGATTTCTGAATCGCGATGTCCAGCGATGTTTGCCATTGATATTTTTTTACACACTGAAATAACGCGATTTGAGCCTTTCTGAATACCGCGATGTGACTTCAGAGGCTCAAATCACGCGATTTGTGGCAATTTGCCTCAAATCATTTTTAGTAAATGAGGCCCTAAAAACGGAGTTGAAGTCTGACCTTTATGAATTCTCGTGTGTAACATCTAGATCTCACGCATTACTTTGTGTTCTGGGCATGCACAGTTTATACGTTCCTAAAAATACACATGAAGATACAGCTTCTTCTTAAGTGTGAATTAGGTACAATAGCATTTACCTAAAGAGGGATTGGCCTAATATCTAATGTCAGGGCACTCAGGTCCAAGGGTTTGCCAAGAGTGGCAACTGAATTCATCCTGGTGGTGCTTTTATGCATCTGCAGAACCCAGTCCAGCACACACCATGGACACCAGATCTGCCGGGCTGTGAGAATTATATCCTCATGTTCCTTTTTTGTTTATATTTAGGGTGGCAGTCATGTCAACCACAGTGTTAGCCTGTTGGTTCTTCTAATTATAATAAATTGCAAAGCTTGTTTGCAATATGGCCATACTGCCACAGGCCTGTACCACTGTTAAGCAGTGGAACACCCTTTATGCCTAGCCAATCACATTGTAAAAAAAAAAAAAACAATATAATGTGTGCATGCTACAAAATCAAAATCTGTCATAAATATTGCTTCTCTTCCCACTGTATTTCATCAGTATCTAGTTTTATTAGCTCTGAAGGTATAGCTGATGACACTTCCCATAATGCTAATAGTGGTATTAAATGAAAAGGTATTTTGTGGTGGTCATAAGTATGCTTTTTTTTTTTAAACAGTAATAACAGTATAATGACAGCATGAGGAGCCATTTTTTTATTTGCCCTGTAACCCATCAACCTAATATATCCTAGAAAATAGGTATGAGTCTTTTTAAATTCATATATCTCAAGATGTCATTCAGTTAAGCAATAAAAAAATGAAGAAGATCTATAAAGACATCATTAATGAAATCCTTGAAAGCTGCAGGGCTTTACGAATTATACAAATTTTTAATATTTGGTTCTGAAGGTAGTCTTTCACTCATCTCCTGATCGATTGCTAACTAGGGACTGGATACAGAGTTAATAAGGTTATGCCACTTACGCATGCAAGGTGCGTATGTGGCATGATTTGACAATCGTAACACTAGCGTGTCAAGTATCTTACGGAAACCCGCTAAAATCGGTGAAAGGGAAGCATGCTAATTGTACAGTGTGAGATGGGTATCAGTGGTCGTACAGACCGCTGATCCGCATGCTTTACTTAAGGCAGGCTTATGGCAGCATAAGCTGCCATAAAGCCCACACGAGAGAGGGGAGTAACAGGGGGCGTGTACTCCCCTCTTGCTGTGGGACGGACAGACTCCCGCACGTACGGAAAGTGTGTGGGAGTCTGGATCCGGTCCTAGGTTAGTAAATATGAAGCAATTCTGGAATTAATAGGAGTGGCAATTCAAGAATTAATGGGAGGGGATACTTGAGTCCTTTTTTTTAAACATAGAATAAAGCTGCATTAGCTTTTATGTGAATGACAAATAAAAACTTTTTTTTTTCCACCTTCAACTCTGGATTTGAAAGATTATAAAACCACCCAGAAGGCACTTATTATTCCAGTAAAGCCAGTCATAAGGGAAACTAGGAGGTAATTCATCACAATTCTTCTTATCACAGACATCCTGATATTGGGGCAGATCCAGACTAAAGTAAGTGCTTGAAATTAGTTACTCCTGGGCTAAACCATGTTGATTACAGGGGGAGTCAAGTTAATTGTATTGTTTGCATGCAGGGAAATATCTTTGAATTGCTTACTGCACACATACACTGACCAGCTTTACTATCACGCTGTTATTTAGACTTTGGATAGGAAACATCACCTCTCAACTCTAATACTGTTTGCAACAAACTACTATGCCATTTGTGTCCATAGGACTGAGAAGGGGAAAGCATATAAGACTTGTAGCCTTACAGTCTCTTCAATATCTGAGTTCACTTTGCCAGCAGTTGGTATTATATGTATATTACTTTTTAAATGTTATCATCGATGTCTAAATGCTAAATTCCATGGTATCTGTTTTATATTAAGATATCGATTGTTTGCTATTTTTAATCATATAATAAATGTAATTTGTAGCCTTTGGATGAGTCACAGCGCTATTGACTATTGATTCTTTTTTCTGTCTGTATATAGGGTGGTCCCCTATTGTTAAATAGCAGCTGACCGTTCATAGCTATTTAAAACTGGTAATATTAGGATAGCGCCATTAAAACTGTTTTTTGTCTTGCTCTCGTATATTTACAAAGGTCGCTTTTGACCAAATCACCCAAACTCCTAGAGTTTAGGCTTTTTCAAAATAGACCAGGCAAACATTGCTGGACCAAACTCGTCCAGATGTTTGCCATAAAAAAACAAAATCGCCGTATTCACTAAAGGTGATTTGACTAAATCGCCTTTAGATCGATGGTTTTCCATAGAAAGCGACACACACTTTACCAGAAAAACTCATGTCAATCTATTTGACATGTGTTTTTCTATGTCAATAATCAAAGCATGGTTGTAAGGCTTAGCCTTGCTGCGCTGATAGAACTACAAGGCTCAGAATTGTAATACTATCAGTGTCAGCATGGTAAGCCATTGAACCATGCAGCGCTGTAACGAGAATAAAAAAAAACACACACACATTTAATCACACTAAAAATACATAGAAATCCATTAGATATTTACAAAAACATTTCCTCAACATACTATGTCCCCATCTAATTAATAAAAAATATAGGTGGCCACACTGTAAACTAATGTAGGTTTTTACAGTTCTTGTTATATTCAACAAATAATAAAAATTATTAAGTACTCACTGTTAAGATGTGCTCCAGTGCTGTGCTGAGGATGCTCCTGGTCTTCAAAGAGGATCTTAGGCTCTTACAGCCTTTTCTTCGATGTCTCAGTCCCTCCTGCTTGAGGGTGACGTGACTAGTGACGCTTTCATCACTAGAGGTCAGCCTTTTATAGAGTATAATGACGTCACAGACATTGGGGACCTCTAGTGACGTCATTATTTCTAACAGTGAGTACTTAATAATTTTTATTATTTGTTGAATATAACAAGATTTGTAAAAACCTACATTAGTTTACAGTGTGGCAACCTGTAATTTTTATTTATTAGATGGGGACATAGTATGTTGATGTTTTTCTTGTGCAAAGTTGATCTCCATGAAATTTCCAATCAATCATAGCCAAAATGCCCATAAGAAAAGAGTGTTATAATTGTAACAAAATAGGATAGCTGAGACAAGGGGTCTTTCCCCTGATCAATAGGATTCACTGATGGTGAGGTAGAATTAGATTTACAAGACTCCTTAGCAATCATTGGTTTAAAATCTGTTAAGGCAATAGTTTGGCAAATTGTATTTAAAGAGTTAGACGTGTAATGTTCTCAACCACCACAATATAAGCAAAGATTCTCAGTACGGTTTCTCAGTGTTTCATGAAAGCTGAGAGGTTTCCTTATTACATCAATTTGCTTAGGTTCAGATAAAACTTAGAGTTGTCTAGTGGAGGAGCTTTTAATCCTTTCAATCCTGTTGTCCTACTAACCTTCTGAAAACTATTGTCCAAATGATCTCATTCTCTCTTTCTTTCTCTTAATCAATCTAGTTGGATAAATTTATCAAAATCATCTGGATTTTTGATTCTTGATGTTACGACCGGAGAGTAAGGAACTGCCTACCAGGGTGCGGATTCTAACTGGGGCGTGGTCTTCACTAGAGCCCCTGGTGGTGGGGATAGGCTGGGCTGCAGGACCCAGCAGGTCGTGGTCCCCAGTGGTGGCCCTTATGTGTGTGGGTAAGTGGACAGGACAAACAGTGGGTGGGCAGACAGCACAACAGACAGTGGACGGACAAGGTCACGCTCTCACAGTATCAACAAGGCATACAGAAACAAGGGAAGCAAGGAGAGGGAGGCAGGAAGGAGAACAACAGGAAAACACAGTCAGCAGCACTTCCTTACAGCACTCTAGCCAAAGGTCCTGACAGATTTGACCAAATAGAAAATGTCTCAACAGTGTTGAAAATTAGTACTCTGTCAGCAATAAACACATTTTCATGATGTTCAATATGATCTTTAAGCATTCCTTGAGTATGATAGAAGTGAGTTAATATATAATACCGGATTCACACTTAAGAAGCTCCAGCTTGAATCCATCAATATGAATAGTTCATTGTTATCAACCATTCCGCCTGCAGTATTCCAAATGCCTTCTTTTCCTGGCTGCAGTATCCAGCTCCAACTAACTTGAGTGTGAATAATAATCTGTTGTGCTTCTGTACATAGTTGCAAACCCTCCTTGGATTTCTTGTTTCTTTTTTATATAAATATATGTATATTTTATTAATAATAATTTTGTAATTTTATATAATATATATTTATTTGGGAACTCTCCTTGGACTCGTCTATCTATCTGTTGAATCTGTGTATATTTACAAACACTCTGTGGACTCCTTTGCCTCCTTTGCCTTCTATGCATTCTTAGTATGTTCTGTACATACAAAGCCTCTTATATTCTGCTGTGCATATTAAGCCTGTTATAGTTTGCCTTGCATACCATGGAATAAATAGAGACATCTAGAAAGTCCACCCTTTCACTACTTTGGTGATAAGTAAGGTCAATAATAAATTTGAATTTAGGTTGAGTTTTTTGTAGAATTTTGTCAAAATGTTCTTTGGACCATGCTTGACAAACAAAATATCGTCTATGAATCTGTACCAAGCTGTTCCTTAAACTCTTGAGCAATAAGATTTTTCCATAAACCCATAATAATGGTACAAAATGGGTACCCATAGCAGTGCCCTATTGCTATATGTAGAAATCCCCTTTGTTGCAAAAATAATTATTTACCAGTTCTTTCTGTTGTATCTTACTCTGAATCACAATATTGGTAAATATTAGTAGGTATTACTGCTGTAAGACTCAAAACAATGAAAATTATATGAATAACAAAAAAATTTAATATATTTTATCCGCAGATGTGAAAGATAAATAGATTGTTTTAAACCCACAATGTAAGACTAAAAGCATGCCCAATTTAATGTCTGTAAAGGTTTTCATAGGTCATATTATACATTTGGTAAGTATAACGGTAAAATTATTAATAATGTGGTGTAGTAGTAGATAAACCTTGTAAAACATTGTTACTTACATAATACAACAGATGTAGATCCCACTATGTACTCAGAGTTATGCTTTTCTTTCATTTCTGCAGCAGCCCTCTCTGCAACCTTTGTCTAAAAGTATAAAAAAATTAACTGTAAAAATTAACATTATATTTTTCAATAAGATTCAATTTCTAATTTATGTTGTGTAAAGTTAACCTTAGTCATTTTCCCCATATCTTTCATGTCATATCATATCTTTTACAGGAATGATTTATAAAATATTTTATAAAGAACTTTTCTTAAATGTGCCCTGAATGATATAATCTGTATAATTGGGCCATATAGGTAGACCTTAAGTGGTTAAACTTTAGTGATTCTTATGTGATTCTTCGTATGTTGCAAGTACTGCTGTTTAACTGACAAATACTGCTTTATGCAAGGCCTGACTGCAGTGCTGAATACTGATATTTGCAGCTACTGCGTATGTCCTGATATGAAGAGACTAATATTCTCATCATAACCAAATAAGGTAACAGAATTATAGATTTCTTATTGTCAAGTGGTCTATATAAATACATGGAATGAGGAAGGACGTAGGCACTCTATGGGCACTCTATAGACACTTCATAGGGCACTTTATAGGCACTCCATGTCTGGACATTGTATACAGAGAGTGTGCTCACTAATGGTATACTTGGGATCCCATAGTCACTTGGGTAGACCTTCTTGCATCTTTTATTGGAATCATAGCTGAAGCTATATATATTTTTCATATTATTGTTATAAGATTGCTAGAGATCATCAAATTAGTTTGATAAGTAGTGCTAATTAACTTGCTTAAAGCATGATCATAACCTAATAAGGCAGGGAGTTCTGGCTCTGTTGTTGTTGGGATATAAAAGTCTTTTTTACAAAGCCAGCTCACTGGCTTCACACGGGACTGATCTGACTGAGGGCAGGAGTGATCCGGGCTATGAACGTAACTGATGTGACTAAGTGCAAGGGTGACCCAGGCTTTGTATGTAACTGACCTGACTTGAGGGGAGTAGTGACCCGGGATTTGTACGTAACTGACCTGACTGACTGCAGAAGTGATCCAGGCTTTGTATGTAACTGACCTGACTGACTGCAGAATTGCCCACTGACCTTTTACAGCTCCAAAACAATCGAGATAGGGGCCCCTGGAAAATCTGTTGATCATGATCAAGCAATAACTACCAGCTTAAGCTAAGTATTATTCATGTATTTTGTTTATAAATACTATTGTTGATTAAGAATTGTCTTGTGTGGTGTCATTTAACTCTTGGTATTTACCGAACATTAAGTTCCACCAGGAACACTGTTTATCAGCTAATGTTGTGTACTGAGAAAAGTAGTACGTGGAAACATATTTTGAATGCTGTTAAGCCAAGTGGGAATAGTTAATAGCCAGATTCAAAGTAGGAGTCAGATACTAGCCATGGTAGTTGGTGAAGCACGTCCATAAGGCTGTCAGTGGTGTGTGTTGAGGGACAGCTGACAGCTGAGGGCTGGAGACTGTCATACTCTAATGATAAGATAGCTGGGCCTGACGGTATTCACAGTAGTGTGTCCTTTCAAGGTAGGACAGTGTCTGTTATTTGGACAGTACAGATTGTTTCTTATGAGATAGGGTATTAGCTTCATTAACAGAGATTATCCTGTCTGCCTCTGTATTATGATTTAAATGTCATTATTTTCCTATCTGATGCATACAGTGTGTAATTCAGATTGGTAACTGCCATGGCTAGTCACATTCTGGGCATAGAACCAGAGAAGGGAAGTTGTGGGTTGTATCGCAATATCATCTATTCTGTGTTTTAGATTTGTCTTTTATTACAAATAAAAGCACAGTGTTTCATTTGGTCTTGTGTCTTTGCTTTAACACCTTGAATACGAAGTTAGTTTAGATTGGGTACCCAAGCCTCACCGTAATACAGTACATCTTCCAATATACATAACCTCACTGGAGGACTCTGGATAATAAAATATTAAATAATGACGTGACTTAATTAGGAGGAATACATATAGAATTTTCCCCTTTTTTCAGATAACATGTATTTTATTATTTTGTCCTTTATCACAATGATTCATACATGCTTACTTGCACCCATGGTAACACATAGCTGTGATGCATTCATAACATGGAAAATTTAGGATAAACAAAAGCATGAACTAGTGTCATTGGTATCATAGGAGTCTCTATAATGGGTGCAGAATGTGCAGTGCACACGGGCCCCTCAGAACAGGGGGCCCTGTAGCATGCATCCTGCACCACAGTCCACATATCAAGGTTGGCAGGGGAAGGAAGGCCCATTTGGCATCTATTTCTAACTTCTAAGATCTTCCGGAGAGAAGAAATAGATGAATGAGCCCCCCTTCCCCTGCGGTGGGATTGTGCATATCAGGGTTGCCTTTTATCTATTTTTTCACCCCTGGAGATCTCAGAGGGAAAAAATAAATGCTGCTTCGCAGGTCGCAAAAGGGGCAGAGCATAGATCATGACGTTAGGCTGCGTCCCTTTTGAAGCCTGCGAATCAGGACAGTCCCAACTCAGGGGAAGGGAGACCCATGTACAATTCCTGCACAAGGGCCCCTTCACTTCTTAAAATGACCCTAATTGTACCTCCTTACAGTCTTTACAGCACTGCTCTACCATTCGTAATATCTGCTCTATTGTATTCTTACCAGGGCATTTTTTATCCTTTTTATCTCTTTTCACCCCATTATTTTCTGCATTTTTTCGGTCAGTGGTGAGCCACCTAGTGGCCGCACACGTCCCTACATTTCACTCATTGTCTCAGTTTTGAGAGTAGCCACCTAGTGGTCGCTCTCCCGCATGTCATTCAGGCATTCCTTACTTCCCCTCCCCCCCGTCCATATTGATTACACTCTCCGCCCATTCCCACCCCTTACCCCCCACTTCAAGCCTATAAATGTTTTCAAACATTCCACCCACTCCACCCCTGATGAAGTCAACTAGATTGACGAAACACGTTGGACCCTATGAATACAACAACACCACTGTTTATTAGATTTTTTATAATAAAAATACAAAAAGCAAGTATCGAGTGTCCAGTGCCTCCTTCTGCACTCCTGCCATCTTCTGCCTCCAGCGCGAGACACCGCGAGACCCACGAGGACGCCGCTGCGCCCTCTGGGTATCTCCGGCACCCGGCGTCTGACGTCACCAGAAAGCGACGCGGGGAACCACGAGGACACCACCCGGTACATCGCAAGCTTCTGCTTCAACTTTCACTAAGTGCCTTTAGCAAGACATACGGAAGGTGAGCGCATCACCTCCCCTCCCCCTCCGAACCTCCACCCGGATAGTGCGCTAGGCGCATTCGCCCTCTCCTTCTCTCCACAGAATTTCTCCCACAGCAGACCAGCCACCTATTCCACAGGAGACAGATGTAACCAACCCACCACCGCCACTACACCATCACCGCATACCGAGGCTGGACAGCGCTACACAGATTGCAGACACCCTGCTACATGCTTTGTACCAAGATGCAGAAAGGGTGAGTGCATCCACTATCTTTGCCTGCATTTTAGATCATCAGTAATGCACTAGTGCCCCCTGCTTCTCTTTCTACCCATTCTGCTGGAACTGTACTGCTGTTCGCATCAACGGAACCGAGTGGACTCTCCCCCCGAACTTTGAGGTCCCACTCCAACTATTACCATCATCACCCATTCCCAACCCTCCACACCATTCCCCCCATTTCCCTTCACACCTTCCAATAATCAACTCAGACCTATCAGGACCTACCACAATCTATTTGTTCACCACCTCTAAATACGCCTTCATTCATAGGGTTGCGCTACCTATCTTGTTTTCACCAATTTTATAATCAAGTTGCTATTGAAATACTCTTGGGGTACTTCTAAACAAGATTCCAGCAGCACCCTCATTCTCTATCACATACATACGTATATCTGTATCCTTAGCGCTTCTCCAAACTCCTCATTTGTACCTCCTTACAACCTTGACCAGTTACCTTGAGTGCCACCTGACAATGATCCAAGTACCACCGGTGGTATTAGTAGCATTGGTTGAGACCCCTGGCATTACATTGTTCACAGAGTTTACTCCAACTTACATGTAGGGCTAGATTTACTAAACTGTGGAAAAGAAAAATTGGATAGCAACCAACCAGATTGTTGCCAGGTTTTGGCTAATTCATGGTTTTATAATTGAGTTATTGGAGAAGGCCTTTAAATACATATTTTTCTCTGATGTAATAAGACTTACTATAATACAGAATTACTTTTGGAGATTGCAAAAATTTTACAGACTTGCTTCTCTATAAGCCCAGGGATGCTGACTCTCACGGAATATCCTGGAGTTCTCCCGGTATCCCAGGAGAGTCTTCAAATCTCCCGCAGTGGGCTTACTAAGTACTGGGCAGGACTTAAAGACGTA
This sequence comes from Limnodynastes dumerilii, assembly GCA_011038615.1. NCBI lineage: Eukaryota > Metazoa > Chordata > Amphibia > Anura > Limnodynastidae > Limnodynastes > Limnodynastes dumerilii. The sequence goes on along the minus strand of WWET01008104.1, from coordinate 22,784 downwards.
AGTTGCATCATCAAGCCCCACCCTCATCCATAGTCATACTATAAACATGTCTTTGCTTGCCAAGGGTCGAGGCTTAGGGACACGGTTTGCATAAATTGTGTCATTAAGCAGCGTTCCCTATACCAGTATCTAGCTCTTCCCTTTCGGAATCTCCCAGAGGGAAGCAGTGGAAAGACGGCAACCCTGTATAAGCCATGTACCTTGATAAGGAACACATATTGAAGTACAAAATACAAACATAATTTCATTTTTTAAACAACCTTAGTTGCAACAGAACTGAATGTAGGAATATGCCTAGAATCTGGGCCAATTTATGAATTAATTCTTATCCCTCAAATTAAGAAATTTCAATTTACTTCTCTATATTCTAATTCCAACAGCCCTTACATGATCAAACCAATATCAAACTAATGATAACGGGTTACATACACATAAAGTCAAAGTTGAGAAAAAAGCAAGACAATAGAAAGGGGCATCAGGATTATTTGTCAACACCAAGTATGACAGGGACAAAGATTGTGGAGGGAAACAGGGAATATCTTTTATGCATTGCTAGTCATGAGTTTGTGACCAGCGATAATGATGAGCCTGCATAACTAAAGTGCTGGCTCTTGGTCAGTCAGACCACATAAGTATATCAATGACTATCAGATCCTGTTACTGACAGCACAAATATTAAGTGGATGATATTTACAGGATGTCCCCTGATTTCTTCTATGTGTTCACATTTACATTGGGGGAGGATGAATCTTCCTCAAACGAAAATTGTTCTAATGCTCATAATGCTCATATATAGAAGATAAAAAGTTCATAAACTCTTTCCTTGATGCTGTTTGACCTGATGTCATGACAAGAGGGCAGGCTGAATTGATAAAGGACTAATGAAGGAATTTATTTATAATTCACAAAATTTGTTTGACGCTAATTACTGCAACTTACACAAAGGGGTCACGTGTCCATAATGTGATTTTTAGATGTTTTTTTTATTTCCATCAGAACCTTATATAGCTGCGGTGGAGACCTAGGTCTTGTATAGCTATAAATGGGCTAAATAAAATTTCACTATAGCATGGAACAAAGTATACACATAATAAGGCATGTTGTTTTGTGAAAATTTCTTTCATAGCTGTAATAACATAAAGCTTTCATGAGAATTGAAGTTTATAACAAAATAGTACTTGCCATTTCATAATGATTTACAGATGGAAGATATTTGTATCCATATGGAAGAAGAATCAGTTGTCCATAAGAGTGAATGGTAAGGTACATGAGAAGATTGGCTTTCAATGACTCCACAAGACTAGAAATCGCCTGTGTTTCAAGCTCAGAAGCAGGGCTTGGTCCACAGAAGACAAAAGTATCACACTCTCTAGATGCACCTGCACCTAAATAATAAATAAAGATTAGATCATTAGGCAGAAGTATTGAAAACATCATCAGAGGACTAATATGTTAATGGAGTGGATCCAGACTTCTAACAGGATGGGAAAACATCTTCAATTATCGCTTTAATTATCCAACTAAGATGCTGAAACTAAGTTCCGGATTCACAGTTACGTAGTTTTCGTCTTACGTACGTTGTTTTAAGAATTGAGCTACTACACATACCATTTCTGTACATAGATTGCGTAAGTGTGGTCTTTAGAGCGTAAATAAGCAACTAGGCATGCGTAGTAGCTCAATTCTTAAAACAACGTACGTAAGACGAAAACTACAAAGAAACATAAAATGTGACTGCTGATAAGAGCCCCCAGGCCCAGTCAGTCAGTCCAATTTAATTTTTTAAACCATAAAGAAACTAGATCTTTAAACTTCCCATGACTGATGTTCTTGAACCATGTTCAACCTTTCTTACCATAAACTAGAAATAAATGGACATAACACAGAAGTGGTGATTACTAAAGAATACTTGAAATTTTATCAATGCAATATTAAATGGGACTGAATTTTGAATTGTCTAAATTTTCATTACTTTTAAATTATGATGAGGCCACAAAACAACAGGAAGTATAGCAAAAACAAATTATAACAAAAAAACCTCAGCTCTCTCCAAAGCCTCTGCACTACGTCCATGTATCTGGACTGTTACACCCTGGACAGCTATATCTAGTTTTTGCTCTAGGGGCAATTCTGGATTATTTTCTATTGTGGACATTTCTGCTACCTGCCCATAGAATTTTCTGTTGAACACTCTCTATGGGACTATTCATGTATGTTCTCGTTATCCTACATCTGTGCTCTGGTTTTATCTATCCCATCATTCCAGAGCAAGGTGTGGGTCATTATCTCCTGTTCCCTGTTGCTGTGTGTTAGCTTGCTGGTCTCTGCACTGTTTCCACTT